>PVKB01004361.1:0-146420 GCA_004027205.1 Ctenodactylus gundi | reverse complement strand
TAATAAAAAGTTACCAATACTGGATTAAAGAGCCGGCTCTTGCCTCTCTCATCTGCGATTGGCTGTTTCTAGATTCAGCTGCTTCATCTCTCGGTATCCTGCTCCCTTTGCTGTAGCACCTGGTCGTGCGTTTCCCCGCATACCTCATTTTCCACTTGCTGTTCTCTCAATGCAGCTCACCAGTTCTTGGAATTCTCTTTCTAGCTCTTCTCTGAAAGTCCCAGCTCTGCTGTGTACAATGTGCAACCTTTGTGAAACGCTTTCACTCCAGTCAAAATCCACCACTCGAGTTGAATTCTCATTTTTGGGTTTGGATTAGAGACTAAAAGACAGCGACTCAAAATAATCTATTTTCCTGAACTGAGACATGAACGTGAGTCTTTGTCACCAGCTGTGTCCCACCATGTGGGCACGGAGCCTGAGGAGACCCTGGTGTGAAAAACGGAAGAGCGAAGCACATAGCTCCAGCAAGGGAAAACTCGGCTCATTTGCTCTCGTCCCCTCTTGATACTAGCTTTATTTGTGTGGATTTTAAAAGATGTTTTAGAATCTTTGTTACATCCGATTTTTGCTTTTCTTTGCTAGCTTGTTGCTTTCAGCAGAAGGAAAGCTAACTAATTTGACATTTGGTAGGATGTTGTTTATGATTTACTGCTCATTATTTGTAATTGGATGAACCCCGTATGCATCTTCGGTTCTCAACAGTAGCAAGAACAAAAAATGAACGACCTTAATACAAGCCTAGCATGCTCACTCATATGAGATTTATTATCCTATCCTCTTTTCACCTACAAGTCTATGTTCCTGTTCAAGTGAAGGTTTTGGTTAGAGTTAGGAAGGAATACAAATAATATGCAATTTTTCTCTCACTGATGAACTGTAAAGTATCTATACAGATAGCTATGAAATCCATCAATTTGATGCCAGTGCTAAAGGAAGCTTTAGAAACAGGTTGTGTGTGCTAACTCCTGGCTTTCATAAGTGACTCTGAGATCTTATACTTAACCCACATCGTGCCACCAGTATATTAAAAATTGCATGTGAAAACTATAATTTTAAAAAAGTGCTTCATATTCCTACAAAGCTGGCACGTTCTGGGCCTTTTGGAGCCATAGCTGGCTTCATCAGTGAAATAAAATATATAATTGTGTAGTAAGAGAAATGACTGAGGTGGCTCTTCTGGCTTATATTAACTTAAACAGCTGCCAAGCTAAAGACTTGGATGGATAATCAAGGGCTTAGTAATGGCGGCAGGAGAGAGGAATGTATTCAGAATCCAATGCAACTTATCCATTATTTGTGTTCTCAACAGGTTTACATCTCTGGCCCGGGTATTTTGGGCATGCTGTTCCATATTCCACAGGTCTCAGTCACAGCTGTATCTCTTGAAGAAATATTTTAACCCAGTTTCTTCATTCTTCCCTCTAGGTCCAAAGTGTTTGATGTTGACCTTTTCGTTAAAAAAAACAAAAACAAACAAAAAAATCATGGTGCCTTGTTATAGGTTGCATTAGTTAGGAGGGTACTAGCTACTTTAACAAAATAAATTTCAAATTTGCAGTGGTTCAGCCCAACAGGGTTATTTCTTGTTCATGACTGAGTCACGTGCAGGCTACTAACCGTTCAATGTCTCCTCCACTCTACTCAGTGATTCAGAAATGGAGATGCCTTTCTTCACTCTGGCTTACTCCATGCA
Source organism: Ctenodactylus gundi (assembly GCA_004027205.1). Taxonomy (NCBI): domain Eukaryota; kingdom Metazoa; phylum Chordata; class Mammalia; order Rodentia; family Ctenodactylidae; genus Ctenodactylus; species Ctenodactylus gundi. Next base: position 144,724 of record PVKB01004361.1, on the reverse strand, counting down.
CAAGGCCTGGGAGCCCTTTGTGCCCATACACTGACAAGAGAGCCCAAGGGGCAGACACGCAGTCCCACTTTGCCTGCTGATAGACCTAGTCCTAACAGCTGGGTCTACAAGGAACCTTGGAGTGGCTGTCTAGCCTAGGGCCCATTTTGAGCATAGGTCTAAACTATGGAATGGAGCCTGAATTTTGATTGCTTACGGTTTTTGCCACACATTTCTATTTTTCCTGAAGTTATTCGTATTACTGTGTATTTGGAATATATAATAATTACATCCAACTGGAGAAATTGGTACATACATCCGGCACATCTTAACCAACTACACTTCCCGTTCCCGCTCCTGTCTTTTCTTTCCCCAGGTCTCCTTCACCTCTCCACAAGCCTGTCTTCCTGTTTCCTGCCATCATTCTTTTATTTTCCTCTTTTTCTAGTTATATATTGGATTTTTCATATTGGAGAAACCATGTGATATGTAATCTTCTGTGTCTGATTCATTTTGCTAAGCACAATGGTCTTAAGGTATATCCATTTTCCTACAAATGGATCAAAGTTATCTTTATGGCAGAGAGATACTCCATGGTAATTCAATGTCACACACACACACACACACACACACACACACACACTTGTTTTTCTTTCCTAGTCATTTGTTTACGGACATGATGCCTGCTTCTGGGATTTGTCTATTTGTGCTGCCTTAAACATGTACATGCGTATATCTCTATAATATGTCTTTGTTGATGTCTTTAACTCTTTTGGGAAGATACCCAGAAGAGGTATTGTCAGATCAAATGAAATATATATTCACAATTGTTTGAGGAATTTCCATACCAATTTCCGTAGTGATTATATCAGTTTACATTCTACCCAACAATGCAGAAGGGTTCCTTTTCCACCACAGCCTTGCCAGCATTTGTTGTTTTTTGAGTTCTTGATAATAGCCATTCTTACTGGAGCAAGATGGAATCTCAGTGCTGTTTTGATTTGTATTTCTTTAAGGATAAAACCATAGAACTTTCTAATGTATTTATTAGCCACTTGTACTCTTTCTGAGAAGTATCTCCTCATTTCAGTGGCCCATTTTTGATTAGGTCTTTTTATATTTGGGAGTGCACATTTTTCACTTCTGTGTATACTTGAGCTATTGGCCTTCTGTTCAAATTTTGAAGTGTTACTGTTATTTACTTTGAGGTATTTTAAAAATGGAGGCTCAGAGAAATAAAAGTGAATTTACTAATATTATAAAGTTAATAACACTGGCACTTGGGAGGTATTCCCCTGGCTCTAATCAATTTTGTGCTTCTGTATCATATGCTTTTATAGCATATTACGTATCTTGTTCAGCCTTTTGGCAGAAAAATATCACAGAGGCGCAACAACTAATGACTTGAATAGGTTTTTGTGCTGCTGGAGCTGCTAAGGAAATAAGAGGCAATAATGCTGGCATTTTATGAAGTTGAGTGTACCAGTTTAGGCCACTAGGAGGACATAACTAAATTGCTTTTTTTCAGAGTGTGTGCTAACTTCTACTTTGCTTATATATACTTTTGCTGTTCTCCTATTATCAAGAATAAAGTCTGGGTTCAAATCACTAACTTTAAAAAAATGTGAAGAGTTAAGATTCGAACAGAGCCCAAATGTATTCATAAGCAGAACTTTGATGCGCGCACAGGGGCACCAGACCAGACCTTCATGTCAATTAGGAGAGCTATGCTGAAATCAAGTGGTGCTACAGCGACACCTGCTGGTACTTGTTAAACCAGCAAGTAAAACTCCCGCAGAACTAACTGTAGACCAAAGAAGCCATTTAAAAATCTCAATATCAATTCATCTCTCTAAGTAAAAATGATCAAGATGGGATATGTAAATACACCACATTCTCAAGATGATTGGTATTAGGTATCACAAACACGTCCTCGCAGAAATAAAAACATCTGCACTTACACATGTGGATAGAAAGAGAATTTCTTACAGAAAAAATAGTCACAAAAAGGTTCTTATTTTTAAATGTGTAAGTACACATTCTCACTTGCTAGAGTTGACTTGACATTCAGTGCTCAGTTTTACATTAAACCACAGTAAAGTTTGTCAACCCAGAGCAATATGAAATCCCTGCTTAGATAGACAACCAATAGCATCTACTTTCATAAATCCAAAAATATGTATGTATAGATCTGCAGACTAGTTTTTCTCTTCACTTTCCTCTGGCTCAAATGCGAAGGCCATATTTAGTCTCCAGTGATATTTCCGTGAAGTGTGCTCAGGTTAAGGCCGCACCGTCAGAACCTGGTCTCTGCCTCTTTCATCTGTTTCCCACGTTATTTCCCTTCCAGGCCTTCTGCCTCCATTGCTCCCCCCACCCTGTCCTCCCCGAAACCTTGGGGGCCAACTACAGTGCTTACGCTGCAATACTCGCCACTGCATCTTGGATTCGTTAAAAGCTTAGCAGATGAGCTCAAACTCATATTTCATACCATTCCTAAAGTCATCAGATTCAAGCTTGTCACAGTTTCTGGACACAAAGCTCCTGGCATGTTTTTTTCATTATCTGTTCTCATCTTTGAGACAAACACCTGCAACCCATTTTGGGATCGGGAGAAATCCGTGAAGTTTCAACCAACCATGTGTTGGTTTTGTATCTGTTTTGGACAAGATAGAGAGTATAGAGTTTTGCTATATGTGGTAGTCTATCCAAAGACTGGAGTCAATCTTGCTTATGAGGAGTCCTTGGTATTGGCGTTTGAGGACAATATGGAAACCAACATAGGAATGTTTTTACTGCCTTTTTATATTGTGTGACTTAAGCGCTAAATCATTTTCTCAAAGTCCTTAAGGAAAATGGCAAAAGCCCAGGGAAGTGATGTTAGATGGAGGGTTGCTGGCCTGCCCACTGTTCTTGGGGTCTATACAAACAACCCCATAACTCACTGATGGTGAAGGATAAGGGGAGAAACGGCAGGGCTCACAGGAAGCATGGTTTTGTCCCTGGCTTTCAAGAAGTCTCGACCAGGGGTTGTACTCCTTGACTGTCCAAGGAGTATAATCACAAACTAATCAATCATTTACTCGAATAAAGAAACCATGAATAAACCCTTTAGGGTAGGAACTTGAGCGAATGCATTCTAAAATGAGGTAAAATGTGTTAAGTCAATGAAGGACCCAGGTGAAACCAAACATATGACCAGCAGCAGGAGAAATTACAGTGAAAGTTTATTGGCCCATGACCTTATGCCTGGGTCAGGACCCATGTTGTGAGCTTTTATTTAGTGTGGCTGGATTAGGCAGCATGAGGGTGAGGGATTGGACTACTTAGCTGGTGGGCGGGTTGGGGACTGGGCAGGAGCAGAGTTGTCTGATAGGCTGTGAGAATAAGCAGCTGGGCTATGGGTTAAGGGAGACAGGTCTACACTGGGGGGTGGGGCAGACGGGCAGGGATCAGGGTAGTCACTGTGAGCTGGACAACTGTGAGGGAGAGCCAAGTTGATAATTTGGGGACCAGAGGAGGCTCTCAGGTTGGAGAAGCCTACAATGAGCAGAAGGAATGAAGGCGTAGCTATGTCTAAGCCAAAGTCATCCACAGAAAGCCAAGTTCTATGTGTGTGAACGATTGAGAGTGTGGGAGCCACAGCTGGGGCCCCCACATTATAATAAATTTGTGATAAGAAAAGGACTTTAGTTCTCTCGTGGTATCTGAGGGAGAGTGGTGGCAGGACTACAGCTGAGACTGACATGCAGGGATGCCCAGGGTCTCCACATAACGTGTTACTGTACTTGCTTAAAATTTGCATACATCCTCTTCCATACTTCATAGCATTCCTAGATGACCACAGACCCCCAAGTTTCCAACCTAGTCTGAATATGGCCTTTGGGATGGACTCTTCCTCGACCAACAACATGAACTTTTGAAGGCATTTGAAATATCAAAAGAAAAACAGAGTGGGTTTCAAAAGTTTACAGATTCCAATGAGAATATGTGAAGAAACGCTATCATAGCTTTCTATGCAAGCTCGTCTTTCTATGTAACAAAGTTATTATTTTTTTTAAGACAGGGTCTTGCCCTGTCATTCAAGATGGTTCTGAATTCACTATGTAGTTCAGTCTGGCCTCAAACTCACAGCAATCCTCTTCCGAGTTCTGGGATTACAGGCGTGTGCCACTGCATCCAGCTTATGTGGTGCTGGGGAATCAAACTCAGAGTCTTGTGTTTGCTAGCCAAGGGCTCTAACCGCTGTGCTATTCCTCCAGCCCACAAAACTATTTTTAACTAACTAGCCAGCCAGTGAACTGTACGACTAAACATATAAGTAAAAGAAAGCAAGAGCCAAGAAGGTTAGAATGCAAAGTACTTGCAAAGAAAATTTGGTGAGGAGGCAGGATCAACAATCAATCATCTCTCTGTTTCATTCAATTAAAATAAAAGCAAATAGAAATACTAAGTCAGAAATCAATTAGCCATTCAGCAAATAACCCAGACACCAAGCCCAAGACCTCTCACAGGGTCTTATCACTTCAGAAATATTTTGAATGTTTAACTAATCACACATAGGGAGATGGCAGCTGATCTGGTGGATTGCAACATTAGTCTCACTTGGGTACATACTGGACAACATCAATTTCCTACCCCTCACCCTCTGAAGGCTATAAACTTCTTGGCTTCACCTGCACCGAGTCCTTTCTATCATGGCCAGAAGTACGAGAAACAATGCCAAGTGTCCACCATTTAATAGAAATTCATTGAGAACATACTTTGGGATTTAAGAATATTACAGATGGATGTGAGATATCGTCTCTGTGGACTGGTAATTTACAATCAGATGGATAAAATCTATAGTTCCAGAGATTTTGAGCAGCATTACAAAGGGAGATCACCATGTAACAAAAGAAACAAAGCCAAAACCCCAAAAGTGACAAAAGGTGATTTGTAATAATGAACAGACTTTGCAGGTAGATAACACAGGAGTTCCATGAGGGGGTGACCTATGGATTAGAGGGTTAAGGTTATATTTCAAAGAAAAATTCAGAAATGGTTGTTCAAGGACGGGTAGGCGGGGGTGATAAAAATTCATCCAATTGTGGTAGGGGCTAATAGAACAGATATTCGTAACATCTCAGTTACAAGAAAAGCCGTGGATGGGGACACAAGGAGAACCCGACGGGAGCGCGTGGCCAGGCCCCCCTCCCCATGGTAGTATGTCAGATAGCCCTCACTCATACTTTAAATCATTTAGATATCAGGGCTGGTGGGAAATCTGTGTTTATTCCCTATTGCCTTTTTAAAAAAATTTATTGTTTTAATCATTGGGCATAATAGCAGCCAAGCCTTCAGAAGACGGCGCTGTGACAGGATAATGGTCTCCGGCTTTGAAAATCGCGTCTCGGTTTCTCTTTGGCCTCTTCTTTGGCAGCAGGAGGAGACCATTAGCTTGTCACATTGTCCCACCCCATTGACGTTATCTTTTAATTGCCCCCAAAGAACCATCTCTGAGTAAGCACACCTGAGATTTGCAGAGCACTGGGCTTTTCGGACTGACATCTCAATCTATTTTATCATTTAACTTCGGCGGGGGGAGGTGGGGGAAGGAGATTAAAGACTTGAAAAGTGGAGAAGAGCATTATGGGAAGATGTATTGGAGGCTGTATTTAAGAGAACAGTTAAAGTCGAAGTAACGTGGCCAGGAAAGCAAGTTATTCTGCAAGAATTCTGAGGACCGATGTGCTTGAGTCTATGTAAGGACAAGTATACCAAGCTGAGCAGGATATTCAAGACAAAAATCAAACTTCTGTACTGAGTGTTTTATAGCTTCATATAGGCCGTAATTAGAGACACAACACGCTGCCAAGGTCTGGGATTCTGCCCTCAAGTTTTCTTGTGAGACCAAGCCGCATGTCTGAGTCACTGTTTTTGTCAAGTGTCTGAAGGGTTATGCCCATGAAGATGGCCCATGGTTCCCTATACACACTGAGGACAAAACAAATTAAATAAGCTTAAATGGCATGAAAGCCAGGCGACAGGTGGGAAAGTTATTTTGGGACCCCTCAAGGGTTGAGATCTAACAGCCAAAGAAAATGGGGAATTCCTCTGTCAGTAGCTGGTGCTGATCTGAGAAGGTTTAGTCTAGCCCGGAAGCCCCTGGAGAGTGTGACAGCCAAGTCAACCAAGCCAAGCTCTCTCTGGAGTAGTGACCAAAGGGATGTGGATACTGCTGTAGAGGATTTAAGCACAGGATGGGACATGAGCTCCACCCCTTTGACACGAACTTAACATCATGGAGTAAGTCCAGGATTCAATCATTGGATTCCATGGTCAACATCTGGGTGGCTGGGAGATTCCCTTAAGGTCATCATTCAAGACAATATACTGCACAAATATGTCTTTGTGTGCATGCATCCCTAGGGCCCAAGTCCACAGTGACACCATGGCAGCTATTTGGGGAGGTGAGCTTCTCTTTGCCCAGTTCTGGGAGTGATGGCTCCCTGCCCGTATTTCTGGCTCACAACAATGTCACGGTTGCCAGCCTTTGATTAAGGGCCTCCTGGGGGGCCTTCTCCCACAGCTTGCCTTCTGCCCCACCTCTCTTGGACATTCCAGAATCCCCCCTCCTTCTTCCTGTTATTGTCCTGGTCACTTCTGATAAGATTACATTTGTCCCTATGAAGAGGAATTTTTCTTTCCTGTACGTTAATGCTTTTCAAAGGCACATTAATGAAAAGATCTCTGCTCTAATGCCAGATAATTTATACTGAGAGTTGAGGGATCTGAGGGAGGAACAGGAGGTCCCAGGAGGTCCCTGTCTCTCCTTTAATCACTTATGGAACATTTGACAGACTATCACGGAGCTTCTGATCCTGAATTCCAAACACAGCTTTGTTTTGGCTACAGGGCAAAGGATTGCACTTTATATGCTACAGTTAATAGTTCAGCTGTGAAGGCAGAGCCAGGAGATGTGGATTCCAGTAGGGACTCTACTGCGGTATTTATTGGCTAATGGATGGTTTGTGGCCAAGTCAGTCTAAAGCTGGCCTCGACTTTCTCACTTGTAAGATTCAGACAGACATTTTTACCTGCCTCAGAGGTGTGTGTGTGTGTGTGTGTGTGTGGGTGTGTGTGTGTGTGTGGGTGTGGGCTAGTGAAATAGGTTGTTCAGCTTGCTTTCTGAGTAGAAAATCTAATTAAATATAAGCTGATCACTTAAATGAATAAGCTAAGAATGAAGATGATTTATTTGAGTTCTAGAAAACAAACCCCTGACAAGGGTTACAAAGTTTTAGCTCCATCTTTGTTGTGGCTGTTGTTGTTTTGAGGCAGTGTCTCACCCTGGAGCCCAGGCTGGTCCTGAACTATGAATTATGTAGCCCAAGCTGGCCTTGAACTCACGACACTCCTCCTGCCTCAGCCTCTCATCTGGCTCCACCTTCATGGTCACACCAGTTCCCAAGCCTGCCTCCCTGCTGAGACTTGGAGTAGAAAGACTGTAGAAACCTGTTCAAACTCTGCTAACTGGGAAATGGATCCCGGAAATCATTGTATAGATATTATTTGAGACCCAAAAGGACAAAGAAATTGTGATTCTGCCTCTTTCCTTCTCCCCTTTCCTTTCCCCTCTGTTTCTACTTTCTCTTTCTCTCTTTCCTCCTGTCTCCGTCACTGCTTTTCTCTCCCACATTCAAGGTGAGCAACATGAAATTTTGATAACTGTACACATATAAAATGATTGCTACAAGTAAATTAACATATTCCTCACTTTCCATACTTGCTTTTTTGTATAAATGGTAAGAGCACCTAAAATCTATTCTCTCAACAACTCTTCAGTATATAATACAATATTAGTTACCTGAAGCTGGGTTAAAGTACAGCCTAGAAAGTGCCAGGCCCTGGGTTTGATTCCTTAGCACCAGACAAGCTGGTGTGGTGATGCATACCTATAATCCTAGCACTCTCGAGGCAGGAGGACTGCCATTGAGTTCAAAGCCAGCCTGGGCTACGTAGTTAGTCCATGAGCAGCCTGGACTTAACAGAACAAGACCCTGTCTCAAAAAAAAAAAAAAAAAATTAACTGCAGACCTCAGGCTGCATATCTAACAGCAAAGACCCAATAATTGAATCCATCTAAGGCTTAAGATTCCCGGGCTGGGTTTCTCCAGTCAAGCTTTTGCCTTTTTTTTGTTGGTGAGAACTTGAGTGTTGTAATTGCTCTGCCGGATCTAAAAATAGACCATGGACCCACCATGGGCTCCCTAACATGAAAGTCAGGGGCTTAGATTTAAATTTACAACCCTCATATTTCAAGGCTGTTGCTGCCCTCTGCTCTTTCCTCCTGCTGAGGGTCTGACTGCTCTTCTGCCCATTGCGAACTGATCTTTTCTTGGCTCTGAGCACCACAACCAGAAATTGCAGCTTGAGGACAGTTGTGTCTGGCCTGCTTCTCTGTGATTTAGGGAATTAGCATTCTTAGAGCAGTTGCAAACTTTGTAACCCCAGTGACAAATAACAGTAATAACTGATTGTTTCCATTAATCCCATAAACATACGAGGAATAACCATGGAACTCAAGTGATGAAAGGAAAGGTAGACACTCAAGAGATCCAGGAACCCTCAGGAGGGGGGAAAACAGTGACTCTCATACTTGAACACAGAGTCTCATAGGCTAGGAAAGCGTAGAGATGCCCAGCTCCCGCCTCCTCACCACTGATTCACTCAGCTGAGCATCTGTCAGAAATGCCTGGAGGATTGTCAGAACCGGTGGAGGAACCCTGCCTTTAGTTTTTCTTCTGGTAGGTCTGAGGATTTCAATTCGAATAAACCTCCGGGTAAGATTTCTTATCCAAATGATTTCACTTTGAGTAACACTTTCTTAGATTCATTATATCAACACTCCTGGGACTACAGTCCAGTCATCAGTAGTTTTGATTGTTCTCTAGGTAATTTCAGTGTATAGCCAAATTTGAGACTAATTGAGAAAAGGGGATTCAGATGCCAGCACAAGTAGCTATGGCAACCCACTCATACTAATCTTCTTTTTAAGAAGAAACATACAAAACTCTTCCAATCATGAATCACTGGATGCCGGCTCTGCGCAATGTGAGATTTAACTGGAAAGACACCGAGAACTCATTATCCCGAAGCATCATGGGTTGTTACGTCTTAATCTCTGCACCTTAGAGGCATTGGAAAAGCCCTAAGCGGTGTTGGTGGGCGCGCAGTTAGGGGCTGATTGTGTATTCTCACCTACCCTTCCTGCATCCAAAGACAGTTCCAGTTGAGAGAAGACATAGCAGCATACTATAGCTGAAAAATGCTCATAATTACTATCCTAATCTCTTCAAGATTGTTGTGGCCCTTTGTAGTCAGAAAATCCCAATCCCTGGTCATGGGGAATTGAAGAATGCAATGACTTCTCCTCACCCGAAGCGATTGGGATGACATCCAACATGGAGACAGAAGAAAATAACCTGGCATTCAGACATGAACTCAGGAGAGTTAATATTAATTGATCTGCCATGCAACCAAGCTCATTGTATAAACTGTCGTGTTTAATACTTAACAGAAAACTTATGAGACAGACATTAGGTTTTTATCTTAGAGAGTGGGGCATTAAGATTCAGAGAGCTAAGATACATTGTTAAAGACCATATATTTGGATTCCTACTCAGATCTGACCAGCTACACCACTTAAGGTTAATAATTCTGTCCGCAGGATGGGGTCTGAAGGAAGGGATTCGGGCAGCAGCAGGAGCTAAGGCATGCCAGGTAATAAAGCCGAGCTCTTGAAGACAGAGGACCTGCTAACCAGACTTTACCTGTGAGACATGACAAAAAACACATTGCTTTCAACCTCATAATTTAACACCAGGCCTACAACGGAACTTGCTCAAAGACAAATTAAATATAGCTCAAGTGTGAAACATACATTCTCACTAGCCAAAGACATGGTTAGCAAGATATAGTACAAATTTGTGTACATAAACATTAATGTGTTACAGCTTTGCAAAAATTCAAAATGGGTCTCAAATTTTGATTTGTAGTTTTTTTGAAAAAGCTTTTGAATATAATCTAACCTTTTCACATTGAACATTGTTTTGCTACACCATGATTTCTAATGAGTGATTTTTAAAAAAAATTAAACTACACTCATGTGTTTGATATAACCAATTTCCAACGTAGGATTCTAGCATTTAACCATATGTAATCTTCACAAAGCAAAGTTATGACAAAGTTTATTTACTTAAATATCAAATTCCATATCCTTATATCTTATTTTTAGTGCAAAATTCCTGTGAGTTAAATTGGTCTGTCTTATGGGGTTTTTTTTTTTTTTTTTGTTTGTTTGTTTGTTTTTTTTTTTTTTTTTGAGATAAGGTCTTCGCTCTATAGTTCAGACTGGTCCTGAGCTCATTGTGTAGCCCAGACTGGTCTCAAGCTTACAACAATCCTTCTACCTCAGTCCCCCAAATGCTGGCATTACAGACGTGTGCCACCACACCTGGCTAATTTTTATGTGGTACAGGAATCAAACCCAGGGCCCTGCACATGCTAGGCAAGTGCTTAATAGGTGTTGATATCTGTTACTAAATTGCTCTAAACTTTGTTTTACTGTAAATTGCTCTAAGTTAGTTTAAATTTTGCTAAACTAGTTCTTCCACTAGCATTGGCAAAGGGTACTTATTTCTATCAACCTTGAAAAACACTGAGTACTAATGGTTTTAATGGCCAATTGTATAGTCAAAATTACTGTTTCCAGTGGGTTTTTAAAATTAACACCATATTATCTTAGATAATCATAAAAGAAATAAATTCAACCAAACAGGCTTTTTCTTTTTTCTCCAATCCCATTGTAATTTAAAAAAAAAGTAGCTTAAGCTCTCATCTAGGCTTACGAGCCACTTTCTCCTTAGGCTCATTTTTATTTTGGTCTTTTCTCATTTCTCTAGATGCTCTGACTTAGTAGAGTTTAGCACACAGTACCTCCAGTGGAAGATGTCACCTTCCCAAACCCTTTGCATTTTGGAACTGAAATCAAGGTCGTTTCGCCAGGAGGGTGGGGAGCAACATTCCTATTTGGGTCATCATTTCTCTGCCATTCTCCACCATCTTGTTCACCATCTCATTTCCCAATTAACATAGGCATCCCAGATTTAGCGGGTAAAAGGCAAGACAGAGAGAGTCGTACAGACAATATATAAAACCCCCAGGAGGGCGTCCCACTTTGACAGCCTTCAATAGGTTAATTTTTCAAAGTGGTAAGCTGATATTTCTGTATAAAATGCACATCTGCAGGGTAAATGGTATTAAGTGTTGGTGAATTATGGTCCCAGCCTCGGGGGTCACTGGAGCCTCAGTGCTACAGGCACCTTAATGCTTTTTTGAATGAAGGTTCTACTAATTGCTTCCATACGACCCTCCCCGTGACAGAGGGCCCTCCCCCACCCCTCCCTGCCTCCGTTGCTGCCCCCGCCCCCTGCCCCGTTGTGCTGTGGCACACACAGGAAAAATGAGCTATGAAATTGTGCCATATTGGCGGGGGAGGGTGGTAGGGGTGGTGGGAGGGGGGTCTTGTAACAGAACTTGCCATTTTCCCCTAGATTGGCTTTGACTCTTGGAGTCCAGACAGCTCTGGGGTCAAGTCCCAGAAGCCCTAAGCCTGCCCCCCTGCTCCCTTCTCCTCCATTCCTTTAAGCGACTGAGAACACACACTTGGACTGTAAGGGGACAGGCAGACCATTAATTAGACTCATTGTTATGCTGTCTGCTGGAAGGGGGTGGGAGGGCTTTTTAAAGTTTGTGTTGGCATGTTGATAGGGAGCGGGGAAGGAGGGGAAATTACAAGTGTCCCCTAAATGTGCCTCTGGAAGGCACCCTGTGTGAGGCAAGCCCTGCAGACAGAAATCTTCTGCGCCTCACCCACTGCCCACCCAGAGCCTGGGAGGAGCACTGAGGAGGGTGGGGGGGTTGGCATTCGCTGGCCTGGCTAGAGATTCCCATTAAAGACATTTGCCTGAAAGGCAATCAGTGACGGACAAGGGGAAGGGATGCGACGTGTGGTGATCCTGTTGCATGCCAGGGGCTTTGTAAGCATCGCGGGCTCTCTAAGTGTGAACATGTCCACTTCTAGGGTGGGGATAAGAGAGCTCAGCAAGTCAGGCTGGCGGAGGTGTTGGCTTCAGAGGCTGCCCCGGCTTCCGCGCAGGTTCTATCTGATAGCACATTGCACGGTGGCGAATGGCGCGTGCTCCTGTGTCAACCAGACCCGGTTGGATGGCGAGTCTTTCACTCACAAGCCGAGGAAGCCAGAAATACTTAGTCTTTGCTTCTGTAACATGAGGATAGTATTCCGATTTCCCTTCTGTGTGAATCAGGTAAGAATACACACGAAGGACCAGCCTGTAGCACCTATTTAGCATCCAGAAGATGTTTGCTAGTAGTTGTCCTTATTGTTACTGTGATACCTGGTTCCTCCTGCACACTGCCAACCCCCACTGCCACATAACTCTCCACACCGTCTCTGCCTAGAGCTCCTCCCAACCCCATCAACCTTCATGCATTGATGCTCAGCTCAGCTCACGTGGACACCCCACTCACTTGACTTCTTCGTAGGCTGCCTCTTCTGCTCCAGCGGCAGCACCACTCTACTTTTTGCTGCATAACTGAATTGCAATATGGACTCTATGGCTATTGAATTTCCCCTGTGTTTTTGCCCAATTCCTTCTCACCTGAACTGCAGGCCGCCTTGTAAGACAGAGTCTCACAGGCTTTCGAGCTTTACCGCGCATGCTTTGAAGCCAGGCCAGTATTCCTGGCCCAGAAAACTTTGAGGATTCTAAGCTATACCATTTAAATAAAGAGTATGATGTTCTATTTTAGATACTCCAAAGAAATACAGTGATGTTTGTTTTTAGTCCCCACAGCCCCTGTTGGATCTGTGGTCTGTACCTGGCTGAGCAACTCAGAACCCGCTCCATGTCTAAGACCCACTGTTTGTGAGTTCGTCCAAGTGGGAACCAGGGTTTGCAGAGACTCCTTTCTGAAACAGTCAAATGCAGTAAAAAGAAAACCCAGGAAAACAATTTTGCTGATGTGAAACAGTTCAAAAAGTAAATCAGGGCAGATTATATTTTATTTTTAAAATGATTCAACTATCCCCTCAGAGTATTATACTTGTAGCAAAGTCGTTCATATTTATATCTCTCTGCCCAGCACAAACTCATGCTGAATGTGTATGCAGTTAGGGTCCATTCAGATATATTATGCAAAAAAAGCACACGCAACTTGAGCAAAATGGATATTGAGGGTGAATTAAAAAATCAAAACAGTTTGCTGAATTAAATATTCTCAGCAGAATTATGTGACATGATAGGTATGCTAACTGATTTAATCATGGTAATTATTTTGCAATGTATACATACTTCAAAACACCAGGTTCAACTTCAAATGTATGCAATTTTAATTTCTCAATTATGCTTTAAAAAATCTGGAAAAAAACCAAATGGAACTTAGCAAAGGAGGAACCAAAAAAAAAAAAAAAAAAAAAACACCCATAACAACCCTAAAACATCTTTCCAGATCTTAAAATCACTTATCCTTTCCTCCATTTTTTATTTCTCTCCTCTTCCTTTGTGGTGGATTTATTTTCTGCCTTTTCAGCTCTGAGCTACATTCTCAGGGAATGGGGATGCTGCAAGTGGCCATGTCAGACCCTCGGCTGTTGTTGTCACTGTAGTCAGAAAGGCCACTTGATAGCCAGCCACTAGGCCACCATCTCAAGAAGACTGGGATTAAAAACTTGTGGTGGAGGTGGGCTGCAAATGGCTGGGAGCCACAGGCATCTGCAAATAGGGGCAATTGGTATAAAATCTTTAAAAATATGTACTCATTAAGTTAGGGGTGGATAAGTAGGTAAAAGGATAAACCAAATCTGGCAAAACGTTAATAATTGGTCAAATGTGAGTAAACAATTTATGAAAGTTAAATAAAACTGAAATAACTAAGAATATCTCTCTATTGCTTTAACTGTAGTAAACTTACATGATACAAATTTAAGCTTATTTAATGTAGCAAATTGATATAGTCTTAAGCTTGTTTAATGTAGCGATTCACTTATTTGGTGTTGAGTGTGAGTTTATCCTCTTTGAGAGAGGCAGAGAGATAAGCAGCACCAAAAAAAAAAAAAAAAAGGAGGAAAGGGAACATCTAAAGAGAAAGTGTAATAAAAAAATCTTGGTATTTAAAGTATTTGAATGATGCACTTCTAAAACAGTACCAGCTGTTTTATAAAATCTGTGATATCTCTCCATATCATTATTATTAATAATAGTATAGTAGTGTGCAAAACAAAATAGTTGCATGCAATATGGGGAATTGATATAAAGTCTTTAAATAAAAATATGTATGCATGAATATATGGATGAGCAGGTAGACAAATTATAAACCAAATCTAGCAAAATGTTAGTAATTAGTGAAATAAGAGTAAATAAATTATGAAAGTTAAAAAATTCTGAAATGACTATGTATGCCATCATACCTGTTACTTTAAGTATACTTATGTGATATGGATTTAAGTTCATTTAATATAACAATTTGATATAGTCTTAAGTTCATTTATTGTAGCAATTGACTTACTCAGTCTTTGGTGTAAGTTTACCCTAAGCAAACTTATTGATGTAATGATAACCTTTTGAATGTATAAACATGTACCTTCCAGTACTAAGCTAAGACATTTGAAATTTAACTTTTTTTCTTCTTTCTCATATTTAGTAGCCTTATGAATTACACGGTTGTAGTTCTTTTCTTTTGTGGATGGGTGCATGAGGCCAGGTTAAAGAATCTCGACAGAGATATAGCAAAATATAGAAAAAAAAGAACTTTTTGCAAATAACCCAATAAAGGGATCTGCTGAACTCAGAGAAGAGGCACCAAGATTTGGCCAATGCGGCCCATTCAAGGGGTAGGAAGCTGAGCTAAAGAGTGGTGATTTGAGTGACATAATTCAGATGCAGGAGATTAAATATGTTAAGGATTGTACAGTTTCTCTGACTTGGAAAACCCAGAATACAGGCATTCTCTAGAATCACATGGTTTGGTAGCTGGAATTGTGGGTTAGGGAAGAGGAGGGTGTGGGAGGGCAAAAATGGGAAGAGATTGTAAAGTTCATTGTAATCATTATATATTGCATATGTATAATAATAAAAATAAAGGGAAAAACTTGAAGGGAGTTTCACTTCTTTTCCTTTCCTTTACTCTTATTCGTCATGCATTTGTTAAATATTTGCTGGGTACTGAAGGGAGAATGGAGAAAGAAAGATCTAGAGCAGAAGAAATGGCAAGCAATCATCCCTTGGGCCAGAATGTAGCGCCATAACACTGTGCTTCAAAGAGTCCTAGTTATTTCTCTAAAAGTGCTATCTTGGTCACCTTTTCATCGCTTGGACACCACACCCAAAATCCACAACCCACGTAAGAGAGAATAGGTGTTTCAACTCACCCGTTCAGGAGGTCTTGTTCTGTTCATGGTCAACCGGCCAGGCTGGCACAGTAGAAGAACCTGTTGGACACAGACAGAAAGATCAGGAACTGGGGAGAAGCCAGGCAAGAATATGTCCATTCAAGCTGTGCACTCAGCAATCCACATACCCTCGATAATCCATCCTGTCCAGCCAGGCCCCATGTTTTAATGGTACCAGAAATCTATAGATAATTCACAACATCAAAATGCATGAAGCTTTTGGGTGACATTCCAGATCCAAACTGTAACAAGTGCCATGGAAGCAGTTCGGGATGCTACGGGCATATCCAGCAGTTGATTGTGCAGAGAAGAAGTGCAATGTGTAAACTCCGATCTGAAAGGTGATTAGGAGTTGTTCTGTGGAGAGGAAGGGAGAGAATGTTTGGTGCCCACTAGGAGGCTGTAAGACTACTTTGAGAAGCTTACTAAAAAAGAGTTTCAGACGGAATGGTGTGGAGTGGGGCTGGAAGGTGGCTAGTTGAAGGAGGGCTGGCTCCCTTCTCCTCCAGATCCCACACAGAACCTTGACTGGAGTTCTCGACTGCTGTGCTCAGCACAATCCTTTGGCAGGTCTTTCTGGTGTATGTATACTAGATCTGCCAGGAAGAGGGCAAGTCTGGTCCTCTACTTTTGCCCATCACAGAGGCAGTTAAGTACCCAATACATTGGGCAGTAAACACAGGAGGACTCTGCAACCCACATGTGTGAATGAACTCGGAAAAAGTGGAAGCCAAGTTATTCTTTTTAATACCATTCCTTTATTTGATGGTGAAGCCTTCTCTGGGCCCACGATTGAAATTGACATCATTCTCTCTTTAAGCCATGCCACTATTGTTTTAATATTCTCTGTGTCATGTACTTTTTCCCTAAGATTGATTGATTTTTTTTTAAAAATTGTGATACTGGGTATTGAGCCTAAAGTGTTTGCACTGAGTTCTATTCCCAGCCTACTTTCTTTCTTTCTTTCTTTCTTTCTTTCTTTCTTTCTTTCTTTCTTTCTTTTGATTTTGAAACAGGAGCTTAGTAAGTTGCAAAGTTGCCCAAGTTGGGCTTGAACTTTCAGTGCTGTTGCCTGAGCCTTCCAGCATGCTGGGCTTACAGGACTGTGCCACTGGACAAATGTATCTGTGCTCACGACTTGTCTCCAACATGACCCACACATTGCAGGTGTACGTAGGTCTCCCTCAACAAGGCATTCCTTGGGGCAGGTACTCAGCAATAATTTCAATGCTTATGTGGTAACTGATGTGCCAGATATTATTCTAAGAATTTTATTCATTAATTTAGTCCTCATAGAAATTCTATGAGGCAGTCAATATGAGTAACATCTTCAAGTTTGTAAATAAGGACAGAGAAATAAGTAAACTAGTCCCAGAGGTCATGAGGCTTGTAAATGCTATAACCAAATTCGAACCCAAACAATCTGGCACCAAGGATCCAGGACCCTCCCTTTTACGCTAACATGCTGATTAAGTGCTAGATAAGTGAATGAAGGAGATTGGGACCACAGAACCGGCGAAATGGAGAGTCCCTGGAGGATGCCTAGAAGCAGTAAATACCCTGTGTCTTTTCTAAACTCCATAGAGGTGAGACTGTTCCATTGGCTGCCATATTGTAAGGCTACGTTGCTAAATGTGGAAATACTTTCTCAAGTTTCCAAGGCAGCCAAACAACCCTAAATGAACTCACTTTGAATTATAGGCCTGCCCAAACTGTGAACATAGGCTTTGCCATGATTGAGAGTAATCCTGAGCTTCACTATTTCGAATTCCAAATAATTGTGTAATTCATTTTTTCACCTGATTTCACCGGTTTTCTCAAACCAGTCTTTAATATGTCACTTCTGCAATGTAAGATTCATAAAATCACCATCAGAATCCAAAAGATACATTGGAGGGTGACTGGCCTCACAAGTTAGAGATAAAATTTAAAGGACTTTTCGTTATGTTAAAAAAATGATGTTTCTGAAAGTGTGTAGCTTTCAATTCCACTTTCTGCTTAGTAATTTTTCATCTATTCATCCAGTGAAAAATGAAGCAGGAGAATGATGGCTCACGGAGTTGATGGATTTTTTTCCCCTTTTTTAAAGGATAATGTTGCAGGATAATTCTAGCTGTAGATTTTGTCCCGAGAAACCCTCACAAATCTCGGATGTCTACAGACATTAACTCTTATATCTCTCCGGCTCCAGATTACTTTACACATTCTGGTTTGTGATCTCCCCAGTGAGAGGTGTGTGGGTGTATTTTGGGAGTTCTAATGAAAGTTGAAAGAACCTCACGTGGCAGCCACTGACATCAGATGCCACTTGCCCAGCTGCCAGACTATTTGCCACAGTGTGTCAATGAATTCGATAACTACACCACCAAGTCTCTACCAGCATCCGAATTTGATAACTACACAACCAAGTCTCTACCAGCATCCGAATTCGATAACTATACCACCAAGTCTCTACCAGCATCCGAATTCGATAACTATACCACCAAGTCTCTACCAGCATCCGAATTCGATAACTACACCACCAAGTCTCTACCAGCATCCAAATTCGATAACTGCACCACCAAGTCTCTACCAGCACGCTCGACAGATCTGCAAGAAAATGTGTGATGTTATTGACTAGAGTGAATGGAAAGAAACAAAAAATTAGCTGAAACTGCTCATTTTTGTTGTTATTATTGTTGTGAGAAGCCACTGACTGTTTTAATAAAACCTGGTGAAAAAATGTGAGAAGTTAACCTTAAAAAATGACATGTTGGAATAAACCAGGAGTGGTATGAACAATGGATAGAGTTCAGCCCATGGTTGTGGTTAACGCCAGCGTTCTGAAATCTTTACATTCATTGCTGGCCCCAGGGGGTTCTACGTAAGCCCTCCAGAGCTAAGGAATCACAAATATTACCACAAGATTTATAACCCTGAAAGGTATCAACACTAGTTAAAAAGTAATTTTAGTGCTGAGATAACTCAGATGTATTTATAAGTATTAAAGAACACTGACTTTTATTCATTTACTCTTTCATTTACTTTTAGTTGATTTTATGTATATTATACATTTTATTATTAGAGCATTACATGTATTGACATGTAAGTGTTTTTAATCATTTATTAACTACATATTTATTATATGCATAGTTTTTGAAGTATCTTGCACCCATTTAAGTCAGCCACATAGTTTGTGCTTGATAAATATCGGCTAACTAAATAAAAAAATGACATTTCCCTTTGGGGCTTTGTGGATATTGCCAGGTACAAATGAAAATGTCTAAGTGCAATGTAGCTTAGACTGCTATAGTAACAAATGACCTTCTAATCTCTCTGGCTTGTAATAAAAGTTATTAATTTCTCAGTCACATCCATAGCAGCTGCGATGGTGTGCTCTGGCTCTATGCCATGACTTTTTCATTTCTGGACCCAACCTGAAGGAGTGACCCCAGTAGAGACCTTGGGTAATAGCAAAAATTGCTGCATTTCTTACAGCCTCTGCTCAGACAAGATGTGTGTCAAGTCTGCCACAGGTGGTGCAGGAAACGGCTGCAGGGATAGATTCCGTGGAGAGGAACAGTTATTTTGGACAAATAAATACAATGTATCAAAACCAAGATCCATTTTCTCTTTCTCTCTACAGTTAATAGCCCTTAGAGTTTAATCGGGCACAAGGTGTCAGTGCTCAAGGTTTTCCCAGCACACGTGCGGCTGGCTGTGCGCTTGTATTTGCATCTTAACGGAAGAATGGCAGAAACGTGGCCTTCGGGGTAGGGCGGTCCTCTAGTCCCCTTGTCTTCTCATGACTAATTTTCATGCTCTCTCATATATCTTCATTCCCTCTTTCCTTCTATTTTTGTTATCTCTGCCCCTTATATCACAAAATTTTAAAAAGATATTTCAGAAATGAGTATTTTAAGTTAAACTGTGGTAATGGCACAAAATAATAGATATGTGGGTCAACGGAACACTATTGAGGACTGCTGTGTTTTGGATCTGGAATGTCTCCCCGAAACCTCCTTTATTTGGATGCTGCGGGTTATCTCTGGATTTCAACGTGAGGCTTGGTGGGACTAAATTACTATTGAAAACATAGGGAAAAAAATCTACATTAAAGACCTAGGTCTAGAAAGCCAAATTGCATGACTATGAGTTATCAAATGATCTCTTTATGAAAAGCGCCAGATATAAATAAATTGAAAGGATAAATAAAAATTACATGATAGGAAATAGAAGGTAGACTTTGTGAAGATAAAAAAGGGGTCCATGACTAGGGAGAATGGAGGGCAGGGAGGAAGAGGAGAAGAACAGAAATGGTTAAAATGAAACGTGTATGTACCAGTTCTTTGAGATGAATGTAATTGTTATGTACCACATAAATGGGCTAATAAATACTATGAAAAGACTATGAAATAGTACTTTATTGAAAAAAACTTCAAGGATAGACAGATTCAATTCTGCTAAGTATATATGACATCAAAGAACAAAAAAGCTTTAAAAATAAATTATTCAGGAAGAAAAAAAACCCAAAGAGCTTTTATGTACTTGGCGGGGTGATAGGAACTTTCCCAATTTGGTGCAAAATTGGGAATACATTTACTTTCCAGTATCTTTTAAGAAGCTCTTTTTGTTTTCTGGATAGCAGGCATGCAACAGATCCGGTCCTCGGTCAGCCATGTCCCTTGTCCCTCTCACCATGACGTGAGAGTCATGTGGGTTCTTACACACACACACACACACACACACACACACACACACACACACACACACACACTTAAGCATAGCCGACTATCGCATGGTGATTACAGCACTCCTTCCCATTTCCCGTGGAATTGCCTTGGAACCTGTGTTGACCCTTAGGGCTCATTTTTGGGTCTTGACTCGGCCCTCTGGGGTTATTTATTTCACTTGTTCACCTGTAATCTTTAAGTCTGTAACTTCCCTCTTGGTTTCAGCAACTTCACAGTGTTGCAGTCAGGCATTATGCTTCTTCCATCCAGCCTTTTTCACAATGATTTTGCTCATTCTAAGTCCTTTGGAGCTTGTCAATTTCTGTTTGTTAAAAACCTATAAAACAATCCAAGGAGACTGCCATTTTTATAACACTGAATTTCTCAAACTATGGATAGGGAAATCATCTAATAAAGTTGATTATTAAATTTCTTTTAAAAAGATTTTATAATTTACAGGCACAAATACTCTTCATTCGCTAAACTGTGTGTCAGTTTGGGCAGTATAGCCGTTTTGACTATACCGATTTTGCCTATCCATGAAAAGGGGTTGTCTTTCTGTTTTTGGCCTCTTCAACTTCTTTTTCCAGCATAACACAGTTTTCTTTGTAGAGTTCCTTCACTTTTTAATTAGGGTTACTTCCAGGTATTTCATGTTTTGAAGAGGTATTGAGAACAGGGTCATTTTTTCTCAGCTCTTTCTCAGTGAGTTCATTACTAGTGAAGCGCAATGCTAGTGATTTTTATATTAATTTTTAAACCTACAATTTGACTGAATGTGTCAGTTAGTCTTAAGAGTTTCTTGGTGGAGTTTTGGGGGTCTTCTCCGTAGGGACCCATGTTATCTACAAATATTGATAGTGTGACTTCTTCCTTTCCAATACATATTCTCTTTATTTCACTCTCTTGCCTGATTGCTCTAGCTAGGGTTTGGGTAATTATGTTCTGATTTTTGCAATTCTTTTAGTGACAGTCCCTGTGATTATACAGGATCTCTGTTGGTCCTGCTGGCAGTTGTATAGGAAAGGAACTTTTCTGTAGTCCTATAATTAGTTCTCAGGGTTTTGGTGGGCCTGTCCCGGGCTGTGACCCTCTGCCATACTTCTCTGCTCCCCGACCCCTTCCGTGGCAGAGCAGCCTCAACAGGAGCAGGCCTCCATTAACCTGCATGAGAAACTAGAGCAGGGTACAGCTGGAGATATGTCTTTCTCATGACCGATCAGACTACGGTAAAACTCTTGTGATTTAGGCTCTGCTAAAGTAGTTATTCTGGAAGGCAGACTTTTGTTCTAGAGACTATGTTTCTAGGCATATTTCAAAAACGGTTAACTTCTCCCGTGCCCTAAGGGAAGCGTGATGGAATTCTTTTCTGATAGGCACTCTGGCAACATGATAGGATTTCTGGAGGGAAATAGGAAAATGTGGAAAATCCCTTTATGGACTGTTTGATGTGTTACTTTTAAGCTTGTCCACGCCGAATCTCCAGATGTTTTTCAATCACAGGTTAAGCTCTTCTCCCTTAGAACTGGCTCTAGAGTGGGTTATTGTTCCTGACGCTTTTCTGAGAATCTGTAGTTGTCTGTATTCACTTGTCTATCTAACATGGGTGGCAGCACTTTATCCAAAACTCACCTAGAAGCCCAACTTTTAGGGGTCCTAGGGGTCATTAAGTGAAGAGTGGGCCACTCATTCCAGAAGATCACTGTTTCCTGGAATGTCAGAGACAGTGCCACTGGTGTGTATGAAGTACCAAAACCTTGGCTTCTGCTAGCCTGGCTATTCTGCTTGGCATCCGGTGTTCTCTTAATGTAGGAGGGCTTGGGGAAGGAATAAAGTCTGGTTGAACTTGCAAGTGGAGGACGTGGTTAGCGAATTCATGCGTACATCTAGCGATGGAGTTGCTGGGTTTGCGTTTGAGTATCTTGAACTGCTGCCCCCTCCACTGCTAAGATTGTGAGAATGTTCGATTACTCAGTGCTAGTTGAATCATTGTTTTTATTTATTTGTTTGTTTTGTTCTTTTGTGGCACTGTGGATTGAGGCCAGGGCCTTCACATTGAAAGATTAATATATCCTTGGTCCATTTTAAAATTATTTATTTTGTATTCCTACTTTTTATTTTAAAAATCACTGGCAAGTGCATCCTGTTAAGACTCTTCAAAGAAAAGAAATAATAGGCCTAGTAATTCGATAGCAGAAAACATGCTATTGGCATCAGGGTAGTATATACTTGGGTTTTAATTCATTCTCTATGGGTTCTCTTTTGCCTCATACCCAGGCCAGGACTCGGTTCAAGCCATAAATAGCCTACAAGGCCTCAAATCATTGTATAGTTTCTGTTCACTCTTCAGCAATGTGACTTGAGACTGATACTGTTCTTGAAAAAATTTCAACTCCTCATTGAAAATAATGGACTAGTTATACTACTCATACTGTTTAAACAAGGTAAATATTAGATATGCCTAAAGTTTACAGGAAGGTTTTCAAGAATACAAGTGATTTAAAAAATTTGCTAAGCAAGTTAGTGTCAGGCATATTTTACTTCTGTTGGTGTTTAAGTTACAGATTGTTAACGCTGACATTTTCTTGAAATAACAGCAAAAGGCCTTGATAATCAGTCATTCGCATTCCAAGAATATTACCGTGTGAAATGACTATGTAACAAATTACTTGATGTTGTTGTCTTCTGTCGTGTGTCTTTTGAAATAACTCTGTCCCATCCTGATTTATAAAGCAGATATGAAGTTAGAAGCTGCTTCAGTCTGCATCTGGAGTGACCCCAAAAGTCTTGTGTATTAGGATATAGTGGGATAACTGTGGAATCTTGTGCTAATGAGAGGTAGGGACAGGCAGAAGGAGTTGGGTGCTTGTGGCCTGACAGGAAGGACTCTGTCAACTTGTTGAGATGGGAGGTTGCCCTGAGCCGAGCTTTCAGGTTTGGGTTATTGACTTGCAGGCATGGATATGAGGAAAGGGCACTCACTCTGGATGTGAGGGGCCCAACTGGTAGCTTGAACGAAGTGAAGGAAGAAAGAAGAAACATTTGGTGTAGCACCTTTGTGGAGAAGCTCTAGCCTTGCCTTAGTTTCCAAACATCTACTTTGCTCCCATTTCACTTGGCTTTCTGTCTGCAATGGGGTTAGCGGCCCTCTAGGGTCTGCCGTATGCTTCCACTGTTGCAGGCTGCCATGAACAGATCCGATGAGAGACCACATGAACTGTGAGTTAACATAAATCTTTCCTTCTTTAAGTTGAGAATGTTTTGACCCAGCAACAAATAAATAACCAAGATAGAAGCCCTGGGTAAGAGGCTGAATTCCCTACAACGGTTTTTTTCATTTGGGACGCTTTATCATTTGGGATCTTTAGTTTCCTTTTTCATAGAACGCCCATAATATTTGCCCAATGTATTTCACAGTAATGAAGTCAGGAGCAAGTGAAATTAAGTGTGTGGGTAGAATGTGAGCTCTGTAAAGCAGGGTCCATCTAAGCCGATGTAGTTAGCAACAGAAAGAGCTCACAGGCCTCTCAGCAGGGCTTCATTAGGATGCAGGTCCTCTAACAGGAGGCAAGATTCCCTAATTTTCATTCTAAATGTATCTGCCTGCGTTATCTTTGTCATATGATTTTACCTCTCTGTTGCCCGTTTGTTTAAAAAAAAATTCTGCTGTTGAGAGCAGTTTGGCAAGGGGAGGAAGAGGTTTGAGCAGAATCCTCAGGTTTCCTCTCTGCTGTCTTCCAGCACTGGGGTACAGCTCTCTTTTTCTTCTGCCCTTGTGAGGTTGTGAGGAAAGGACTCAACTGCGGTAAGTCTAATTGCATTCAGTTGTTCACAGAGAGATACCAGAGGCACATCGTGTGTTTTGATAAACCCGCTGTGTTTTAGTAAAATTGCATCTTTTGCTTCTTTCTTGCCAAGGAAACAAAAGCACAGTTTGGCTTCTTTTCCCAAAGAACTTTATGTCCCACATTTTTGCTGGTGGGATACCAGGTGCCAAGAAGCAAGTGATCCCACAGGAATTTCACTTTGGCGCTACTGAGGACAAAGAGGTCATTTAAAAATTTCACAGTCCTGGGAAGGAGCAGCACCTAGTTTGAAGCCTGGAGCCTGATTAATTGGACTGTCACTCCCAACAGTTCTGGGCATTGATTGGCCTTTTACTTTACTAGAAAAAAAAGCAATATTCCTACACTTAATTTTTACAACCTCAAGTCAACAAAATGTGACAGATGCTGGATTTTCCTAAACCATGAATTTCTTCTTCCGATACTACTTAGTCTCATTGGTTCCATTCAGGTGTCAAATGGAGGTAGCAGGTTAAATGAAAATTTGCATTCAGGAAGCCATTCCTATACAGACATTCCTAAAGCAGATTGCACACACACATGCACACACGCAAACATGCACACGTACGTACACACACAAACACACAGGCACACACATACTCTCACAGATACACAGGCATAAAAATTTACATAGTCGAATAAAAAAAGTATTTGTGAGTTCACATCGATTTTTTTTCTGGTAATATCTGAGTTTTCTATGAGATATGTCTTTCCATTACTCATTTTTACTTGACTTATTTTATGATTAACTGTTAATGGTAATGTTTATGATGATAGTATGTCTTAGTTACTTTTTCATCACTGTGACTCAATACCCAACATCCACAGCTTTAGGGAGGAAAGGTTAATTTTAGCTTACAGTTTCAAAAAGTCACAGTTTATTCATTGGTGGGCAACTGGAAAATGGTGGAATCACATGGTGGGGCCGCCGCTAGAGCCAGAGCCAGACCCAGAGCGGGTGCTCCAGAGACAGGGATCCTCACAACAGCATGGTAGAACTGAGATAAGGTCTGGAGGAATGGTGAACCAGAACATGACCCTCCAGGTCAAATCCCAAACACCTGCCCCTTTCAGCCAGGCCCCACATTCAAAACTACACAGTATCCATAGGTCTATGAAACTTTGGGGGGCCACTTTGGATCCAAACCATGGCATTTTGCCCTGGCCACCAAAAGACTTATGTCCAGTTCATTAAGCAAAAGGCATTTAGTCCTTCTCTAAGAGTTACCAAAGTCTTAAGAGTTCCAGCGCGGTTGAAGTCCAAGTGCAAAGTCTCCTCTGATATGTAAGGCAACTTTCAGCTGTGAGCTCCTGTTAAAACCAAAGTGTTAAGCACTTTCAGCATTCAATGGCACAGGGTAAATATTCCCATCCCAAAAGAGAGGAATAGGAGGATAAAAGGCAATTGGAACAAAGCAATTTCCAAACCCAGCAGGCCAAGAT
Organism: Ctenodactylus gundi; assembly: GCA_004027205.1. Classification (NCBI taxonomy): domain Eukaryota; kingdom Metazoa; phylum Chordata; class Mammalia; order Rodentia; family Ctenodactylidae; genus Ctenodactylus; species Ctenodactylus gundi. Next base: position 119,231 of record PVKB01004361.1, on the reverse strand, counting down.
TTAAATTTGGGAGTCATTGTCCAGCACCTGCAGAAAACTGTGGCAAAACATGAACTCCACAGGGCTTGGGTGGCCCTTCCTCAATAGCGTGGCTGCTGGCTGCAACCTCCATCGCCACTGCTTTGAGCTGGATTGGCTCATGGACTGCTGCGTTCCTCAGCAGATGATCCTGCGGCTTCCCTGTGCTCCTTGGCCCCACCACTGCAGGCCACTTTGGCCTGGCACTGAAAACCTACGGTACGATTTTTCTCTGCCATTTTTTTTCTGTCTTTCACCATAGAGTTGGCTATAAGTTGCAAACAGTAGCCAAGTGACAGCCTGTACTTGAGGCTTTCTTCACCAAATGAAGTAGTCTACTGCCCTTACTCTCAATTTCAGGCAGTCTCCGGATGAAGGCAAAATGCTGCCAAACTTTCCACCAGAGCATAGCCTGCCTGATTTATAGAGCGCTTGCCAGTACAGTCCTCCTTCCTTTTTGGATCTTCTTGAGCCTGGCCTTTCCAATGCATACTTCTATCAGCATTCTGGTCTTCTGAATTCCTACGAGAATCTCTCATTAAGCTCAGTTCAGAGCGCTCCAAGGCTTCTCCAGCCAGCATCCTCAAACCTTTCCAAACTCCTCCCTCAAACTGATGTCGAAGGTTTCCAAACCACATGACCAGGTAAGGTCACAGCAACAACCCCACTTCTCTGGTACCAATTTCTTAGTTACTTTTTCATCACTGTCACTCAATACCGGACATCCATAACTTTAGGGAGTGCTATGGTTTTGATCTCGAGTGTCTCCCAAAAGCATCATGTATTTGCAACTGTGATACATGGAACAGAGCTTGGCTAGAAGGAGCGGATGTTGGGGGCTTGACCTGGAGGGAATGTATCAACTTTCTGTTTTTGGAGGCCCCAGGGCAGAGCTCTCACTTGTTACTGACTTGTGGACCAGGAAATGAGAGCGGGGCACCCCCCCTGCCGGGGAGGGGTACCGTGTAGAACTGGCAGCTCTGAACTAGTAAAGGAAAGAAGAAGAAACATTGTTACAGTTTCTTCCAAGAAATTCCTAACCTTCACCTCAGTCTTCAGGCTCGCTCAGCTCTGTCTGCAACGGGGTGAGCACCTCCCGTCTCTGTCTCTGCCATGTACCTTTACTGTTGCCAACTGCCCCATGATCAAACCTCTGAAATTGTAAGATAAATGAATCTTTTCTTCCTCCAATTGTGGATTTCGCGTATTTTGCCACAGCAGCAAATAAGTACCTAAAACAGAAAGGACAGCTTTACTTGCGCTTACAGTTTCAGAAAGTCCCAGTCCATTCATGGGTGGGCGGCTGGAAAATGGTGGAAGCCCGTGGAGGGGCTGCAGCTAGAGCCAGGGCCAGAGCTGGTGCTCCAGAGACAAGGGTCCTCACAACAGCATGGCAGAATTGAGACAAGACCAGGAGGAAGGGTGGACTAATGCACACCCCCCCAGGTCAAGCGTCAAGAATCTGCTCCCTCTAGACATTCCCCCACCTCCCACAAGTACGCAGTATTTACAGGTGCATTAGGCTTTTGGGGAACACTCCCGATCCAAACCATGACACGGTAATAACAGCTGGCATTGATCATGTTTCTATTATATATTATACACAAGGTTTTGGGATAAGCTCTTTACATATGACATACTTCTCAAAAACGCTGTGCATTCCATATTATCTTATCTAGAGGTGATGAAATGGGACGATTAGATGGCTTTCCCAAAGACACAGAGGTCTTGAAGAGGATCTCAAGCCAAAGCATTTCTGATGCCATGTCGCAGACTTTGGCCACTCTCCTCTATTCTCTGCTATCCATATGCCCAAATTTAAAATCCCTGACAACCAACATCATTTTAAAGCCAAAATGTCTTGAGGTCTTCAGCAACCATAAAACACTGAAGCACCCCTTATGCTTTTTCATTGGGCCCTTTTCTCTATATCCAAGGGATTAGGTAGAATCAATTCTACACACTGGGCTCAACAAACTAGAGTATTTCAGACAGGAGCCAAATAAGAAATATGTGTGAGATATTTTATTATAAGGCTCCTGAGATTTTGTGTGTGTAGCTCAGTTGTAACTTACATATGCAAGGTCATGGGTTCAGTCCTCAGTACACACTCACAAACAGACCCAGCTATAAGAAACATTTAGACAGCCTATAATTCAGTATTTAAGAAGGTGCATCAGTAGGATGGCAAGACTGAATGCCTCCTGGTCAATAGAGAAAGATTCTCTTTCAAAATATATTTTCTTAGAGGACTAAGGTTGTAGCTCACTGGTAGAGTACCCCAGAGTTCAATCCTCAGTACTGGAAAAGGAAAAAGAAAAAGATTCTGGACATGGACACAGGAGAAATACTGCGAGAAAACACTTTGACAGGAGACATTTACATAGAATAAAAATAAAAGGCAAACAAAAATGTTTGTTGGTTAAAAATAATATTGCTGTGTATAAAACAAACTCAGTGGTAATCAGAAAAAGAAAAATTGGCAGAAGATGAGTTTTCTTACGATTATATCAAAATATCACTTCTTTAAGTGAGCTTCCTAGGAGTGACAGAATTAAAGCAGCAGTATAGTTGAATGATCAGAGATCATTTACTTCAATAGTATCTGATTCTATGTCTTATAATGTAAAAATATGAATAATTTCAGAGTTCATGCAATATTATTTTTCCCATTTTATTGATATGTTTAAGCGCAAGATTTAAGGCTTTACAATGAAGTTGAGTGTTTTGTGCATATGCGTATCTTGTCTAGGTGACAAGGACTTTCCCACTCTTCTTTTGTTGCTCCCCCATCCATCCCTCCCTTCCTCCCCTCCCTACTCCCCTGTTTCACTTGGTTTTTCATTTTAAGTTCCGTAAGAGTTGTGATCTGGGTCTCTCATATCAGAGAGACCATTCGATGTTTCACCTTCTGCTTCTGACTCACTTCACTAAGCATGATGTTCTCAAGTTTCTTCCATTTGCCTGTAAAAGCCTCCACACTGTTGGACTTTATAGATGCATAGTATTCCATTGTGTATAAATACCACAGTTTGGGTATCCATTGGTCTGTTGATGGGTATTTTGGTGACTTCCACATTTTAGCTATTGTTAGTTGTGCTGCTATGAACATGGATACACATATATTTCTGTTACGTGTTGATTTGGTCTCTTTTGGGTATATTCTCAGGAGGGGTGTCACTGGATCGAAGGGGATATTTATCTCTAGTCTTTTGAGAGATCTCCATACTGCTTTCCAAAGTTGTTGTACGAATTTACACTCCCACCAGCAGTGCAGGACGGTTCCTTTCTCCCCACAGCCTCGCCAGCACTGATTACTATTTCACTTGTTAATATAGGCCATATTTTGAGGCAACGCAACGTCACTTATAACTGAATTCTCATTAGAATGAGTCTGTCCAATTGGACAATAAATTAACAAGTGCTCATTTAATACCTCTAATTCCTAGTGCTGTGCCAGGTGTTATGAGAAACAGAACAAACACTATGAGCCAAAGGCTCTTGTACTTGCAGTACCAATCATTTGGGTTTGACTACCTACCCCTAAGTTTGATTTTATGCCTTATCTGGTGTTATCAAGGTAAACAGCCAAAATCATTCCTGGGGGGAAAGTGACCACTTCAATTTTTTCTATCAACTGGTGTGAGTCTTCTTCATGCAGGGTGTGCTTACCTAGGTCCATCTAGGGGGCTGGGTGGCCCAAGTCCTCCCTGCTTTTTCCAGGAAAGTTGGATTTCCATCTCCCACAAGCATTTCTGGGAGGGGGAGGTGCTGCTCAACCCAAATTAAGCCAATGTTGGGAGTGACAAGTAAATGAGTGCGGAGCCCCTCGGCCCTGTCTGTCCTTCCAGAGTCATCAAGTCAAATTATTTGTGAGGAGAAACTAGGCTTGTGGCTCAGGGGGAGTGCAAATGAAAACCAGATTTAGACGGAGGTTGACTTGAGAAAGCCCAGGAACTTTAGCTTTGGGGGAGAGAGAGGAGAGGAGAGAAAAGGGGAGGGAGAGAGAAAAAGAGAGAGAGAGAGGTTTCTTCATCTGCATGTTCCCCTTGATTTAAAAAATTCAGTTTTAGTATATATTTCTTCCTCTCTCTGAGTGTGTTTATTTGTGTCTTTCCTTGAATCATCTCAGTCTGAGCTGAGGACTTCATGATGAGATAGGGGAGAAATATTCAGTTTGGGCATGAAGGAACAATAAGAGAGAACGGAGTGTGGAAATGTCTGGAATAAATGTGCCTGGGCCCTGCGTGGCTGTCAGGTGAAAACGATGAGAACTGAGTGAAACTGTCTTTTGTCCAATCTGAAGGCCGCACCTTTTTGCTCCAGCAGTGCCTCATCTGTGGCCTTACACAATGTGTTTGTGTTCGTTGGACCCTTGGTTCTCCCCTGGATTTTTTCTTTCTCTTTAGCAGACGTTTGATAATATCTGGAGACATTTTTGCTGCCACATCATTGAAAGGTAAGGTTTGCTACTGGGAATGAGAACATGAAGGCCCTCCGAAACATCATTCAGGGTGCGGTACGGCTTCCCTCAGCACAGAAGCCATTGGCTCAAAATGCCGACTGGATAGAGAAAAAATTTTAAGGACAGATGACAAACATTTTGAAGAAGTGGAGAAAATAATACCGTTCTCACTACCCTAACCCTCATTTTTTTTTCACTCTAGGCTTAGAATCTTTGGTGTTTTCTTCTGAAATTGGAGGCTGAAAAGTAAATGGAAGTGATTTCTTCAGTCGTGATCTTTTCTCTTTGGAAACAAAGCAGTACTCAAGTAGTTTTGAGATTTCTTACTGGGCTATAGCCTTAATTCTTCCATCTTCCCCTGAGAACCATAATACTACTTTTATGGTCAAAATAATCTCCAGAGAGAAGGATTTTGGGCATCTGTCCCTATACTTAGTGTTTGTCCAGGTGAAATCAGGGGGGCTCAGGAAGAAAGAAGCCACAATATAGTAGTACCTAGGGGGGTATGTGAGTGGAAAAGAAGAAGTCCCACCATTTTCCTTAGGGTTCCTTACCACCTGACCAATGGGTTTCTCAGGCACCATTACTAGAAAAGTTGGTGATGATCAGGAAACAATCATTTGGAGCTAAATTTGGTGAAGCAGCTCTACAGAAGGAAGGTAAGAAGGTAGGAAAAAGCTTGATAGAAGTGTGACCAGTATCCCTGGGTGTATGGTTCACTTTACCTCCTGACTTTTCAAAGCCCTCTCGCTGAAATCACCTCACGTTTGTGTTGTGATCAGGCCCTCAAAATGACTTTGTGTCTAATGTCATCCACAAAGTCAATCTCTGATTTAGACTCCCCATGTTTCTAACAGAACAAATTCTGTTCAGTTGGTCTGATTGCCTGTAAGTTCCATAATGAAAGATACAGAAGTTATTTAAGTCTGTATTTTTAGGGGCTCTTCTGATCTTGATGTGGCTCAGAAGTGAAGTTGGAGGAAAAGAAGTGGAACTGGGAATGCACATCCTAGCACAAAGCAGTCCGTATGTGTTTGTTTTTGGCAACGTCAAGAGATTCCACTGGTAAAATGGTCACGGAACTCCACTCTAGAGAAGGAAATGGCTGGTTACCTGTATGTGATCAGATGGCTCTGGGAAGGCAAGTTATGACTCTTAGGGTTCTCCTTTAGTCATACTAAGCTAGAGGGCGTGGTACCCCACGCCAGATGTTATGGGGTACAATTGGGACAAGAGAACATAGCTTCAATTTATAAAAACATAATATTTAGGTAACATTTTTCTATCTTTTCCTCGTTGCTTTTCCCCCAATTTCAGCTCCTCTGTTCTCTCATTACACAAACCTAGTTCAAAGGGATTTTACTTTGCCTTGGCAAAAATACCACTTTTCATTTCCAAAAAAAGTTTAAATTCCTATAAAGAGGCTCAGAGGGAGGCTTGAGCACTGGTGGCCTCAAAGAAAATGATATTTTGGATGGAGTAAGTGCAGCCCAATCAGAAGCATGAGGGTTACATCTCATTTCAAATTCACACCATCTTAAATTAAAGGAGGAAGTATTAGATCAAAGCCATTCTAATTTTGTTCAGCCTCAAGAGACCGAAGGAGAATTGTTCACCTGGCTTGATTTTGGTTCTTAGTCTATCTTTCAAGGAGGCTGCACTAGATAATCCGCTATGCCCCTTCAAACTCTGATAGGCTGAGAATTTCTCAGCCAGAATTCATCCTGTCTGAATCTTCTTTCAGCTTTGCTTTATTATTGAGAGTGGGATTTCATTAAATCAATACATAGAGATCTGGGACTAGATTCGTCCAGTAGATAAGTTGCATTCTCTCTCTAAAGAAACACCAAACACTAGAAATAAATCCGACCATCAAACATGCTAGCCAGCTGGAATTGAAGTGCCTGCTTTGTTTTCCTCTCTTAATCAAGTAGGAGGAGGCTGTGGAGGAGCTGAGACGATGAGGAGATAGATTCAAAAACAGCCTCTGCACATTTGGATGGAGCTTCAGGAAATTGCATTGTTTTAAAAGGCTGGATTATGCGTAGTTGAGAAGCACGAGAGGTTGAGGAGTTTACACAACATGCCACCCTGCAGCCCTTTGTCCAGTCAGCCTCTGCTTGCTCAGGAGGAATGGGGGCCTGAGTGATTGCAAACAGATGCGGAAGAAGAACACAGCAGTCTGAATAGGGGGGTAACTAATACATAAAACTACAGTGTTAGAGGGCCGTTCATATGGCCACAGGAGATAATGGAGTTCCACCTTACTGTGTCCACTGCTCAGCCCAGATGGCCTCTTCTGATGAGGTGACCTCAAAAAAGTAGCTAGAATAAAAGAACTATCATTTTTGACACTGGTGAAAGAGTTAGAGCACCAAGTTTCTTTGTTTGTTCAAAAAACATACACTGATCGCCGATATGTGCCAAGCATCATGCTAAATACTTGTAATGCAACAAGTGGCCCTACCTTTAATGAGCTCCTGAAGAAACAATGAAAATAGCAAATCCTTGAGGGTAAGGTATGACAGCTGTGTGCTAGGTGGTTGATAGAACAGTCTTACATAATCCACCCACCAAACTGCTATTTTCTACACTTGGCTAAACAGAGAGATGAAATAATTGGTTCCATTACATTTAGCTCATCAACGGATTGCACAATCCTGCAAATCTTTGCTCCAAAGGTCTTGCACTGCGCCACGCTTTCACTCAGAGTAACAGCTAAACTGTTCTGGGACTCAGTTTCTTCATCTCTCTAGTGAAAGAGCAGAGTGTACAGATAATTACTTATCTATTATTGTAGTCAGTTACAAACTCCAGAGGTTCTTTTTTCATATTTGAACTTTAAAACTTTTTTTGTCTGTTTCTTGGATTCTTTGGCTCTTTTCTTTTCCGGATCTCCATTTTCTGGAATGTTCTATTTCCTTCATTGCTTAAGTTTTTTTTTTTTTTTTTTTTTTTTTTTTTTTTTTTTTTTTTTTTTTTTTTTTTTTTTTTTTTTTTTTTTTTTTTTTTTTTTTTTTTTTTTTTTTTTTTTTTTTTTTTTTTTTTTTTTTTTTTTTTGGTCTGCTGAAACGTTGGTGTTGTCTACAACCTCAATCTTGAGCTGCTCCTGTTCTCTGCTTACATTTCTCTGCTGAGATTATCAGTTCTGATTCATTTATTACTCTCCCATGTGCCGATGAATATGGGAGCATAGGTCAGACATTACCTCCAGCTCCGCATTGATATCTGGGTAACTTCTTCAGTAGAATGCCCGTGTGTTCTTTGCACGAGCACGCTCATTAAGAGGCGCGATGGATCCACACTTGGCTTCTGTACTAACCATCTGTCGGTATGTTCTTCAGTGCCTCAGAGGCAGGGGTCCATGCGCAGCATTTTCCGTTCTACTCGATGGAATTCACACACTATTGGAAAGCTCAGAGGCAGTGAAGGTGGCCTGCTATGCACTTGGATGTCACTACCGCTAAGCAATGGCTTAGGGTTTTCTTTGTGTCTCTGCCCTGGCATTGAAGCTACTAGCATCATGGGGTGAACACAGTTTAGGGGCTGATGGCACCCTGAAATTTACACTGTGAAAGCTTTTAAAACATTTCTTGAAGTCCACTTACAGCATACTACACCCACCCTGCCTTTACAACTTGATAAATTTCACAAGTCAAGGATGGAAACAACAAACATTCCAGAGCAGCTCCCAGGTTGAGATTCACAGAAGAAAGAACAGCACCCAGAAGCCACCCTGCAGCCCCAGTGTCTCCCAAAGGACAGCCACTGTCCTGTCGCCCAGAAGCCAACAGGAGTGCGCTCTGTTGAACCATCTTATATAAGTGGAGTCCTGTATTATATAATTTTTACTCTTCATTTAACCTCATAGTTTGGATGTTCATGTATATAACTCTGTGTAGCTAAAGATCATTGGTACACATACAGCATCTATATATTTCATTGTATGTATCTATTCCAATACATATGATCCCTACATATAGATACACTTGTGGTGATGTGTGTGTGTGTGTGTGTGTGTGTGTGTGTGTGTATTTCAGCATATAATTGTGCTATAATCTTTCTCTAAATTCCGTTGATGGGAAATAGATGATTTCCTGTTTAGAAAAAGGTCTGCTCTGGCCATGCTAGCAGATATTTTTGACAAACACCATAGACATTTCTGGCGGGTATAAGCTGGAGAGTAGAATTTCTGGATCACAGAGGTGCCAGTTTCCCTTATTAGATAATTGGATCCTCCCACTTCATATATGCCTAGTTAGGCTCATCTATTTCTTACTGCTTTTTAAGAGTTTTTTTACATGTTTCTGATATGTGTGCTGTATTGGGTAGAGCTACATTGTGTTTCTCTCTCTCTCTCTCTCTCTCTCTCTCTCTCTCTGTGTGTGTGTGTGTGTGTTTCACCTCACTCTGGGGTATTTGATAAACAGAAGGGTGTTCATTAATTATAATTAATCTTTTTAAAAACTATACCAAGCATGTTTGTGGCCTATTTAAGCAGCTTTTAACATATCCATGGCATGAAGATGTGCTTATATGTTTAGTTCTAGAACTTTACTGTTATATCTGCTATCTATCTGGATTAGTATTTTTGAATAAGGTAGTGTGCGTGAAACAAGTTACATGTTTCTAAAAGTGTCCCATAGGCTCCCTATCATTTATTAAAAACATATTCTTTTCATTATATTGAAGTGTTCTATTTGTGATTAATCAGATCTTAAATATATTTGAATCCATTTGTCTGTGTGCCACCCTGCTACAACTGCTTTCTAAGGAGCTTTGGGATATGGTAATAAGGTGTCTAAATTTATTTTTTAGTACTCTTAGTCCTATACACTTCTAAAGTTTTGTAAATATCAGCTTGTCAGTTTACATGTGCGCGCACACACACACACACACACACACACACCCTACTTTCTTGAGTTTTACTTGGATAGCATTGAATACGCAATTTGTGGGAAAACTGGCAGTTTTTTCAGCATTGAGATTTCTAACCCATAACATAGCAGAATATAGACTTTCATTTGCTTTTCTTTTATAATATTTATTTCAAATAAAGTTTTGTTGTTTCATTTGCTTACTCATATCAAATTCATTCATGAATACGCTTTGCTTTTTGGCATATGATGTGTATGATTTATTACAAATACTATACATGTTCGGACTTAAATAGGTAAAGTATTATATCACTATTAATAGTATTTTGTCATTATTTATCCATAAAATTATATGGTATCTCACCATAAATAATTGAATTTGAATATCTAAAATTCTTTAGTTTTAAAACTAACAAATTAGATCATTTTAAATTTGTTTTTTGTTACCAATTTACTTAAAAGGCAATTGTTTTTTCCTGTTTACTTTGTATATAGTATTCTTACTAAACAGATTTACTAATTGCAATAATTGTAATAGGTTTTGCATTTCGTTTTATTTTTACATCTACAATCATTTTATCTATAAATCATAGAACAACTTTTTCAGTAACTATGACTTTTTTCTTCATCATACTACCTGGAACTTCTAATACAGTTCTGAATGAAAGAAGCTTAGGAACCGAAATGTTTTACCATTAAATTATAAAAGTTTCTAAAATGAAGAGTCACAGCTTACGTACGCTTTCTAGCTTTTGGACAGTCTTCATAGTGGGAAGGGCTTTTAATTTTTGTCAATAAATTTTTTAGCATCTATTCCATCAAAATGATAATATATTTCTTTTTTCATCTAAGATTGAGAATTACATTATTTGAACCGTAGACATTAATTAATCTTTCATTTCTGGAACAGGTGTGAGTTGCTTTATTTAAAAATTATGCTTTTCTCCTAAAGTTAGACTTAAAGTATATTTTAAATGATTTTTCCTTCTGTGCTTATGGCAAAGCTCCATCTGTAATTTTCCATAGTTTCTATTTTTCTGTCAAGTTTTGGAATCAAGGCCTCATAAAAGAAATTGAGATTTGCTCAGTGTTCCTACACTTGAGTAGACTAAGAGAATTTTGGTAGAATTCATCAATGAAGCTACCTATTTCTATTTCTTCTTCGTCATCTTTATAAATTATATTTTTAAATGAATGTTAGCATTTCATCCAAATTGTCAAATGTATTTACAAAGAGGGATGCATGAGAGCTTCTAAGTGTTTTTCAGTATCTCTAAGATTCATGGTTCGATCCAGGCTCTCAGCCTTAACATCATCATTTCAGTGTCCTTTCCCCTTTCTTAATTTGTCTTGCATTACTTGGGGCTGGAGGCCTAAGATTTCTGTCCCATACTATCTGATTAAGTCTGACTGTCAAGGTTTGCCCAATGTCATAACGTGATTTTGGAGTAAACACTTTACAACTGTGAAGTTTATGGGCAATTAAAACAGCTTTCTCCTCTTTAGAATTAGCTTGTAAAAGCAGCTCAACATAGCGATCTGATAGCAGGAAAGTATAACGTTATGTATACTTTATGTATAAATTTATTACTTACATAGTAAGAGAATTTAGATATTTAAATTTGCCTTAAAATAAATAACTACCACTTGGTCATGGTATAATATTTTTTTCATATGTTCCTGAATTTGGTTTCCTAACATTCATTAAAAAAACTTTATATATGTGTATATATATATATATATATATATATATATATATATATATATATGAATTTTTTTATTTCCATACACCAAATTTCCTTCTTTATATATTTTTAATGTGATTCTAGATCAGAAAACTACTTGGTATGAATTCAACTCTTTCAAATTTGTAGTTTTCTTATGACATCTTTATCTGGTTTGAGTATCAGACTAATTTTGCCCTAGAATGAATTGGAAACATCTCTTATTATTACCATTTTTTGTTTGGAGTTTGTAAAAAAAATTGGTTTTCATTTTACTTTGTATATTTTGCAAAATTCAGCATTTAAGTCATTTTGGCCTGGACTTTGTTCCTTAAGGCGATTTCAGGTTACTATTTTAATCTTTTCAAATATTGTAGCTAATATTGAGTCAATTAGTGTGATTTTTGTTACTTTGGAAATTTATTCGTAACGTCCACATTTTCTTAACTGTTGGCATACAAGTGTTCATAGCAGTCATTTGTATTACCTTTAGTTTTTAAAAATTATTTCTCATCGTCTCTCTTTAATTTTTGACTTTAATAAACTGAATCTTTTCTTCTTTTTCTTGGTCAGTCCACGCACAAGTGTGTAGATGTTGTCCATCTTTTCCAAAATCTGACGTTAGGTTTCGTTACTGTTTTCCTATTGAGTTTCCTTCTTTCACGCATTAATACTTTAGTTTTCATTACTTTTCCTTTTCATAGTTTGATTTTCGTTAAATTTGCTTTCTCTAGTTTAATATTATGGAAAATTGGTTCATTGGCTCGACGTATTTTGTCTTTTTAATATCCGCATCTGGCTATAAATTTCTTTTATCTGCTTTACAAGCTTTGCTAATGGCAGCTTAACTTTAATTTCTCTAAATGTATTTTCTAGTTTCAGTTGTGATTTCTCTTTAATTCATTGGTTGGTTATTAAAAGTGAGCTGTTTAATTTCCACACATTTGTGGATATATCAAATTTCCTTCTGTAACTGATTTGTAATGTAATTCTATTATGGTCAGAAAACTAGTTGGTATGGACTCAATTCTTTCAAATTCATGAATTAGTTACAGTCCAACAAGTGGTCTATCCTGGTGAGTGACACACTCTGTTTAGAAGAACATGCATTTCTAATGCTGCTTTATAAAATATCTTATAAGTTCTGCTAAGTCATGTTTTAAAATACATTTATCGTGTATTTAATTTATAAACTTTAATTTATAATGTTAGTTTTATTCAGACTTTTATTTTCCTGCTGCTTTCTGACTAACTTTGCTAACTACTATCGAAATTTTTACTGACTCTTATACTTCTACATATTATAACCTAATGATACAATTGTACGTGTATTATTCTGTGTAGTAGCTTTTAATGACTCAAGAGAAGAAGAAAAATGTGAAAAGGAAATTAGGAAAACATTTCCACTTACAATAGCTTCAACAAGAACAAAGTGTTTAGTAATACGCTTAACTGAAGCAGATGACTTATACAATGAAAAGTACAAAACATTGCTGAAAGAAATTAAAGACAAAAATTAAGTGGAAAGACATTCATATTAATGGATTAGAGCATTCAGTGCTCTTGAACCATCAGTACTACAAGAATAATAGCTACAAACTGGGAGAGTCTTTGTAACAATGAACTTGTCCAGCAGGTCCTGACAATAACACCAAAGCACAGACAAAAACAGCACAAGAAGATAAAATCAGCTGGATTAAAAATTTAAAAAACTCTGCAACTATCAACAGAAGTAAAAGGCAATTCACTGAATAGAAAAAAAATTCCAAGTGATGTATCTTATAAAGGGTTAAGGTCTAGAATACATAAAAGACTCCTAGTACTCAACAACCATGCACATCACCAAATGATGCCCCGGGCTCTAGAAGCCATGCCTCAAGCCCATCTAGGTGCTGGCTGCCTTGTGCCTCGTGTCCCGTGGGCAATGCTTGGTAATGTGTATCCTATTGTCCCAGGGGATGATGGGGAAATATTTTCTCTCAAACCTTTAGACAAACGTGGGCTTTGGGTTTCTTTTTTTTGCGGGGGAGGGGTTATACATTCCTCTCTGTGCTTTTGCTTTTAAATCTTAATAAATAAATAAATAAATAAAGGCTACATGCATGACAGGCAATGAGCAGGTGAAAAGCCAATGGAAAAGTGTTAAGAAAAATACAGGATTGGTTAACAAGCTTCTGTAGTCTACAGAGGAGGCTGGAGAGGGCAGTGAGGAAATGCTGCACCAGCTGCTGCGTCAGCCTTAAAATAAAGCTGGTGTGTCCATGAACTTTAAAATGCTCCTATAGAGCTTACTCCATTTTTGTTTAATCAAATAATTAAGAGGGTTTTCCCATGGGAAAAAAATTGGTCAAAACACTATAAAGAGACATTTCTCTAAACCAGCTACACAAATGGTCAAGCATGTAGATACTTAATATCAAGAATCATATGAAAATGAAAAGAGATATCAGAGCACACACTCTCAAAGGCTGGCATTAAAACGCACAAACAACACCCAGAAAATTACAACACCATGTTGTTGAGGAAGCAGAAACACTGGGACTTCCTTTTGCGCCTTGCTGGTGACAATGTGAAGCGGTGGATCTGCTGTGGAAGACACAGTAGTAATTGTTCTTAAATAAATAAATAAAAATCGAAACTTACCATGTAATTAGCAATTATACTCCTAGGTATATACCCAGAGAAACTGAAAACGGGCTCCCTCAGGTATTTGATTGTTCATGGTAGTATTACTGATATTAATAATGTACAAAAGATGGAGACAGTCTCACTGCCTATTAATGTTTGAATCAATGAGCAAATTCTTGCATATATATATATATATATATATATATATATATATATATATACACACACACAGACAGACAAATAGTTAACGGAAATAGACATATATATATATACTCTCATTCTTAAAAAGGAGAAGACCTGTGGTACAATGGAATCATCAACAAAGTTTGAAAATGTCATGCTAAGTAAACCAGACACCAAAGGGCAATTATTATATGACTCCATTTATGTAAGGTATACAGAATAATAGAATTTATAGGAAATAGAGTAGAATACTGTTATTTGAGGCCAAGTGGAAGAGGGGTAATGGTTCTTATTGTAGAGATACACCTTTTTAGGTGGATCTGCACCTAACTGCACAACTTCCAGCTTTGGTCTTGTTTCTTTTCCCTTCTTCACGTGAGAAAAAAATCCTCAATTGTTTTATATTTATTGTTTCTGCTCTTAAAAAAGAAAATGCTTTCATTTTTAACTCATCCTAATCAAGATTTTCTCCCACTCCTGCACGGACACTGTTTTTGTAAAGGTCACAAAAGATATTTGTCTCACGAAATCCAGTCATAAACACTCCACTCCGTCTTACTCCGTTTTCATGCAGCGCTTTTCATGGGCCACCCATCCTTGAGGCTTTTTCTTCATCTGATTTGAGGAACACCCAGTTTCTCTCTTTCCTGTTGCACATTCCTTCCCTTCCCTGCCCTTCCCTGCCCTTCCCTGCCCTTCCCCACCTTTAGTCCTGTCGCATCTCTCCTCTCCTCTTTCCTCCCCTTCTCTTCCTTCCTCTCTTCTCCTCCCTTTCATCGCCCCTCTCCTCCTGTTTTTTTCTTTTTTTTCCTTTTTCCTTGCTGAACTCCCTTGAGCTCATTCTCTGGCTCATTACTCTTCACATGCAATTTCATTTTCACTTGGCAACTTGACTTTAAACATTATCTCTATGGCGTTGACTCCTAGAATTATAGCACTGTTCCTAAAATCTAATGAATTCTGACTTGGAAATTTCCTTGTCTAATTGGTATTTCTACTTACTGTCAAATAAGCATATTAAACTAATCTAACAAAATCATAACTTTCATTTTCCCCTCCTAAACTTGCGTTTTTTCTCTATTGTTTCCAAATCAATTACTACTGCCATTATGTATCCAATGGCTCTGGCCAAAATCTTTCGTCCTCGATGGAACCCATCAGCAAGTGCTGCCAGCTCTTTCTTCTTGTACAGCCCCTGCTGGACCCAGCCTTCCCAGCATGCAGAGCTCTACCTTTGGCTTTCTGCTGACTTTTTATCACCTCTCTCTCTACCTCCTCTTGCTCCAGGCTACACCTGTTTCACCTGATGCTATCAAGCTCAGTTGACCTTGCTCTTGACTCCCTAGAAACCATTCTTCCCACAGCAGAGCTAGCTGTAATTCCAGCTCTGGGAAGCTGAGGCAGGAGGATTGCCAGAGAGCTCAGCCCAGCCCTTAGTGGCTTAAGAAGGTACTGCCAAAAAAAACAAAAAAACAAAAAAACAAAAAAACAAAAATAAAAAAAGGCTGGGGATACAGTTCAGTAAAAAGGCAAAGACCGTGTACCCAAATCCTTAGTACTCCCCCCGACACACATGAACACACACAAAACACACACAGAAGAAAACATTAACTTTCTTTCTTGTATAAAAGTTTTCAAAGATTTCTCTTTATACCTTCCATTAAAACTAACAGCTGTGTAGAATAAACTATGAAGTTGTCCTCCATCCTTATCTCCTTCAACTCTTTGTGCCTTATTTTGTTCTACCTTCTTGCCTTATCTTCAATACGCCGAATCTATTTTGATTTCATGCTCTTACGTGTGCTGTTCTCTTGTATGTTACTTGCAACTCAAACTTTTAGGTAAGATCCTTCTCATCTTTCAAGGTTCTCTGTAAATTCATTCCTTAATGTTACGGAGCGTAGGGCACACCCTCTACTCCAGATGCTTCTGTTGTAATATACTTGCAAGTAATATGCTCAACATGTAACATTATCTCAAGTTACATATAACTTATTCAGATTAGCATTTTCTTTAAACTTACTCAGTATTTTGTCCTATGTGAAAATTTAAATATTATATATTTTGTTACAGCGGACATCACTAAGTACTACAAAGCGCTCATTCAGATACTTAAGCTCATGAGATTCAGAGAGTTATTCCTCTAGAAAAGTTAGTTTCTTCCTCACTGATATTCAGGCAGAAATTGCCCATGATATATAAATATTTTTGGACTTCATCCTTGAATAATAAAACAAAGTAAAATCGCTTGTATTTCAAGTCTCTCTAGGTCAAATATTTTCCAACCCAGTGGAAGATTTATTTATTTTTAAATTTGAGCTCCTATGCAGTGAAACATCTTTTTCTCCTCTCCTTCATTTCTTGGAAAAGCCCGAAGCAAAGTGGTATTGAAAAGTTGACTACTATTATCAGGCATTTTTAGGTTTGGATTTGAAGATAAACTTATGAAGGTCAGACTATGTTCCCTGAAGCTACTGGAAACCATCATCCAATCCTAATCAAAAAATTTTAAAAAATGGCTCATACCAATGAGCTTAGAGGTTAAATTATACTCTGAAAAATATGCCCTGAGGTTTCACCAAGATAAAAAAAAAATGTGAATCTTTTTCCCAGTATTAATCCAAACATATAGCTCACCATTTTTTGAACTAAAAAAAAAGTTAAACTAAATTTAAATGCTTTTTTCTTCTGAATCCAATGGTGATTTTAAAGGTATAAGTATTTTTAAGAGAAGTCTAGAAGTTCAGAGGCTACAGACAGCTTTAGTAAGTAAATAAATGTTTTTTCATGAGTCAAAACTCTACACTACAATTGATGCTCAGACCACAAACTATTGAAGTCGTAGTTTTCAAATAGAATATCTGAACATTTTGCTGTGTTTAAGTTTGCATTAAGTTGGGGATGACTAATGCAAAGGAATAGGCAAAAAAGAGGGAATGAGATGTCAGCCAATGATCTGCCATTCTAAGAATGTATTTGGAAACAGCATTACACTTAGTTTTGCCTTGGGAATTATGGGAAAATCTCTCTCGTTACTGATCCACATTTGATCTATTTTATTAGACAAATTTTAAAAGGTTTCTCTGTAGTAACTTTTAAAAAATCCCTTTGTAATTTCATTTCTGGGGGAGTAATACGCAACACAAATTCTCTTCCTCCCAAACTTAAAAAAAGTCCATTTTAGACTTTTTCCCTGTTGTATATATTCAAGAAAACCAAATAATTATTGGGGAAATACAGAATACCATGTAATGGTCGAGACTGTTGTCCATAATTATAACTGGATAGTAGGACATTCTTGATCCCATAAGACACTAAATCGCATTTTAAAAATTGAATAAATACGTAAGTCTTGTGATACACACGGTCATCAAAAAAGTGAAGATAATACATCTTGAAAATGAAGCCAAAGGTAAATCATTGTACTTCTTCATCAAAAACGTATCTTCTTTAAAGTTTAAGTGTCTCCTTTATAAACCCATGTACAGTTCTATTATTGTTGATTTAACCAACTTTTCTAATGTTCCTTACCCAACATATGTAAAAGATACAAAGCTGGAAGATCCATCTCTGACCTTGAGGAGTTCACGTCTAGAGAAATAAAAGCAAACAAGTAAACACTGAACCACCGTGAAGAGTCCTGGGTACTCAGAGGGGCATGAGCCACTCTTCGTGGCAGCGCACCAGTCAGCAATCCAATCCATTCTGAGAATCACAGAGGCCTCCAGGACTGAGAGTCTACATGAGGTGGAAAGGACAAGTGCCAGGTGCCAGCAAAGAATGCTCAGAGGCAGGGAAAACAAATGAGAGAGACAACCGTGTACTCCACATTGTGCTCTGTCTTGAAAGTGCATTTGGCATGCCCTAAATAATTAGTGGATTTCAGAAATGCGTTGTAGTTATTGTTTGCTAATTTGGCAAAATGACTAAGCAGATTTTGCATTCAAGGGTTTCACAGAAAGGAACAAGCTTCTTTTGTACCTCCTGAGGATTCCCTCCAGAACAGAGTTACAAAAGGACAACTTTAGAAAACTAATGACTGAACAGTCTGAGCAAACATTATCTCATGGCTCTCAGCAGTGAGGGACTTACCTATAAACCCAAAACTAAATGTAATATCATTTCCCAAGACTTATCACAATTATGGATATCTTAGGCTTTTAGCTTCCTCTAGAAAAGCCATGAACTTTCAAAGACCTGTCTAGCTGGTTATCACACACTGTACTTATATGTCACTTAGCATAGATCAAGTGAGATGCAGTGAATGGGATATTTCTGTGGCTGACGGTGAAAAGATAGTTTGGCACCAGCTGACTTCAGGATGCTACTGAAATTGGAAAGAGATTTTCTTTTTTTGGAACAGGGTCTCATTCTGTAGCCCAGACTTGTCCTGAATGCACTATGGACTATAGAGCCGAGGATGGCCTTGGACTGTTGCCAATCCTCCTGCCTCAGCCTCTGGAGTGCTGGAATTTTAGGCCTGTGCCACCACACCTGGCTCATATGGTGCTGGGGAATCGAACTCGGACACTTAGCACTTGAATTTAACTGCTGAGCCATTCCTCCATCCCTGGAAAAGAGATATCTGTTATCGAGTCTCATGGCCTCTACACAAAGTCTCTATTTCCCTTGCTTATCTACCCATGAACTTCATCGGCCAATTGCTAGTGGTCAGCCAAGCACATATCATCTGAACATGGTACATTCTAAAAAAGGCATTCAACTCCATTTCAACTCTAAAAGCTATAAAGAGTAGTATAGTTAAAAAAGTTGCCGTTCTGCTGAAAATACACTGTAGATTTAGGGCTTGGAGAACATCCGTGGAGCAAGAACAAATACATCTCATGAAATATTATCTCAATTAATAGAAAACACTGCCACTTATCTTTCTGGTCACGCGGGAAACAAAAATAAACAAACAAAAAACAATATGTCAGTTGAAGGGGAAACTACTAAAGTTAGTCATAAAGTGGGAAAATGTAATGTTAAAGGAGATAAATTACATTAAATAAATGTTGTAATTCAGACAATGACTAAAATGTTTGGCATTTGATCAAATTCAATGCATGATGTATAATTTCAAAAATGATCACCAAACTCAGAAAAATGGTAACAATCAGTGAATATATAACCCATATTTTATGTTAGATTACTTTATATAAAGTTGGAACTTCAAAAGAGGTAAACATAGCTGAGAAAGAGTAGATAATTAAGAGAGAAATCCTATTTTAAAACCTTTCCAAATTAATGATTTGAGTTTTCACAATGAAATAGGTAACTGAAAGTGAGAGTTAAACTCGTAGGAAGGTGCTAGGGATGTTATGCAAAACTCTTACTGGTGGTAATATTTTTAAAAATCAAGGTAGGATAAGTATATACTTATAAAGTTAAAAAAAACTTCACCACTTCCTACAGACTAAATGATGAAAATAATGAACTTCAGGGATGGGGAGCTTTTGTTATATAGCGAACAGCGATATCAGCAAGTAGTAAATAATTGTTTTTAATAGAAGTACAAATGGAAATATCAAATATTATTCTTGAAAGAAACACAACTTAAAAACAAGAAAAGCCTAAAATAAGCGATTATGATAAAGTTGGAAAAGGCCAACAGGGAAAGTTAAATGCATACTGGTCTCTGATTTCACATGAAGAAAACACAAGAAAATACTTCTTTTTAACTAAAGCCAAAAAAAGTTTGAAAATATTTTCTAGTATCTTAAAATCAGCCATTAGTAGAGTCTTTAAAATAACATAATAAATGCCAAAATATCAAAAGAAATACAAAAAAAATCCTTTAAAATGGTGAATGACGTGAATTAAAAAATACATGAGATAAAAACACACTAGACAAACGCAGTGGCACACAGCTGTAATTCTGCAGTGCGGGAGGCTGAGGTACAAGCTTTAGTTGGAATCCCTCCTGGGCAATTTAATGAGACTCAGCCTCAAAAAACCAAAGATATGAAAGAAATGAAGGCATCCTATAAGTAAGAAAAAAAAAGCACAATTTAATTTAGAAATATCTCAAATAAAGGGCATGGATCCTTGAGGTTAAAAAAAAGGGCTGTTTGTTTATAAATGCTACAAAGTTAAATTTAAGCCCACTTACAAAGCAAAGCAATGTAGGTTCTAACAGCAGGATTCACAGTGGAATTTGGAGAAAACATACAGTTTATATTGGTCAGATTTCTCCAGAGAAGCAGGAACAAAGGGGTAAGTGTGATTTTTATCTTTTTGGTTCACAAGATTAAAGAGGGTGAGAAGTTTCAGATCTGCCTTCTGCCCTTCCCTGATCCAGGGAAGCAGATGATGTCATTCCATTAAACTATGAAGACCTGAGAAGCTAGGAAGCTTGTGGCGTAATTTCTGCTCTGAGTCCACAGGTCAGAGACCCATTAGCACCAAAATCCAATTGTAAGATAAAA
Organism: Ctenodactylus gundi; assembly: GCA_004027205.1. Classification (NCBI taxonomy): domain Eukaryota; kingdom Metazoa; phylum Chordata; class Mammalia; order Rodentia; family Ctenodactylidae; genus Ctenodactylus; species Ctenodactylus gundi. Next base: position 98,908 of record PVKB01004361.1, on the reverse strand, counting down.
TTAATATCTTAGTTCAAATAAGGAGAAAATATTCCCTTTTTGGTTTTTAGCCCTTCCTGAATGATGCCTGCTCGCATGAATGCAGGCAATCTACTTTTCTCAGCCCTAGGACTCAACTGCTAATCTCTTCTACAAACACCTTCACAGACAAAATTCACATGGAAAACAAATATTTTCAATGTTTTTGTCCAATTCAGAAAAGTATGTCTATATAACTCTCTTCCCTAAAAAACAGGCTGCCAATTTTCCAGTGATATTCTGTCCAAGTTCCTGACAATCCAAACCCACCAGCTACAGGCGATGAATTGATTTGTAATTCCGTGTCTAGTCATTTTTCCTGAGCAAAATGAGTAAGTATATTCATCAGAGGGAGCGGTGTCCACAGGGAGATTTCCCGTCCCCTCTGTCCTTGAGGTGTGTCTCAGGGTGGGTTCGCTTTCTGTATATCATTTAGAACTCTCTAAAAATTAGACTGAGTCTTCCCTTCCTTTGTCAAATGATTGTAGAGGACGACCAAGATCTGTAGGCACTGCCTGGGAGAGAAGGCACAGCGGGGAGAATGGGGAACATGGGCATTTGTGCCACTTCACCATGTAAATGACTTGTGACTTCAAGTCTGATCACATATGTACCAGTTTAATTTGGTGACAGAAGGTCACTGTGCATGCTCTACTTTATGGCTTAGAAGGTCAGTTAGTCCATACTTCATGGTGAGCAGCTCAGTTCACATAGTAATTTGGTAGCCTAGAGTCAAACATTAAAGTCTCTGTTAATTCTCCATGACAGGCCAAGAGACATCTTTGAAAGGGTAAGTTAGTTGTGGGTAACAGCGGGACCACAAAGCAAAATCCTAAAGGCCCATCCTAAAAAGCAAATGTATCAGCCTGCCAAAGACACCAAACCACATTCCTATCTCTAACTGACACTTCAGCCACCATTAGATCTGCTTGACAGTGTGGCCAAAGTAGCAAACGAGTTTACGCAGCAGTTTAGATCTGTTAGAGAACTTCTCTTGATTTTTGGCTTTACTTAAATCTGAAAGTTTTTTTGGATACTTGGTATACGGCCATGACTAACTAATTAATTAAATAATCTGTGCCACACATACCTGGCACTCAGAATGTCACCTGGGAAACGCTCTCTTAATCTCTCAGAAACCAGAATTTTTGATAACCAGTTTTGTTTCAGAAAGAATCCAGCACAGCATGCAGACATCTTGGACCACTACTGCCACCGTAAAGCCAGAGGCATGAGGGAGCCGCGTGAAACTGGCTTCAGCCATGAAGAATGCCATGTGGACCTCACTTAACCTCAGACTCATTACTATCTCTTTGTTCTACAGTGCCAAATAAAATTCCCCCTACTAGCCCTGGCATGGCCTGGTCTGCCTTCCACCCAGACTGAAATCTACTCATAGAGAAAGAAAAGAGAGCAGTTTCTCATTTCTATGATAGACCCAACCTTCTTGGAAAAAGCTTAAATAATCCTCCATCTATTAATAAAAGCCCTTCTCATTCTATGCTTTTCCCCCCCATTTTATTGATATGTACAAGTGCAGAATTTAAGGTTTACAATGGAGTTGAGCATTTTGTGCACATAAGTCTCTTGTCAAGGTGACAAGGGCTTTCCGGCTCTCCTTTTGTCCCTCCCCCTACCCCCCTTCCCTCCCTCCACCCCCACCCTTTTCCCCTCTTTCGCTTTGTCTTTTGTCTAAAGTTCCATGAGGTAGTGAGACACTCCCACTCTCTGTTCAGATGACAGGCTGATCTGTGTGTTATTTACCCATCTTCTACTTATTCTCTGGGCAAAGAATAAACTTTCCTTCACTGCAAAACTGGCTCTCATTTCTGTCATTCTTTCTGTCACCACACAGAACCTGAGAAACTTCTTCTAAAGAGGAAATGGGAACCTCAACTCAGCCCAGGCAAGTGCTCGACATCTTATTCCAGAAAAGCCTCTTGCTGCACATCAGGGAGAGGCATAGGCAGACTTATTAAGCACAGTTAGTAAGTAAGAGAAAATCAGAAAGGGCCTTCAACGTCCTTGAGGGGCTGAAGGGGGCAGAGCTCTGACAGTGCAAAGCAGAGTGACCTGGTCACACAAGAAGGAGTCTGGTTTTTATAGATACCGCAGGTGGCCCTGGGTCTGGTTAATTATTACTTCAGCTCTGGTCCTGCACAGCGGCTCTGCAGACATCCTCATCTGCTGAAGGGCAACCTTGTCTCATCTTCTTGAGATGATTGTCTCTGCTTGAAGGGGCTCAGTCTGGTGGAGGCTCTGCTGAAATCTAAGGTCACAATAGGTGTAGGTCAGTGACCACAGACTTCTGGGCACTCATTGGCAACTGAATGCTTTGTAAATCTGTCAAGTTGATGTCCTCGGCCTTACTAAGGGATGAGGTAGGTTGTGTAAATTCAGGGCTAAGAAACCATGTGTTGCCTGCTTTTAGACAGATACTCCTAAGTGGTTGACATGTCTGTGTGCATAGCTATGCATATATAGCCGTATAATTACATACGCCGGGGATCTGGCCAAAAGTTTTAAGGTAATACAGCTGACAGGTAAAAATGAGGGTCGAGCTTGTTCTGCTTTTGGAGAGCTAGTGGAGAATCTCTAAGCCCAACTGCCCGTTGCTTTTGTTTTTAGCAAAAACAGCTTTTAAGTCCCTGACTATCTCATTAGAAAAATAAAGTGTTCTTTTAATGACTAACAAGTTAAAAGCACAGGAGTATACCTGTTCATTGTTCCCCTGGTGATTTTTGACTATCTCAGTTCCACCGTTTAATTCAGAGAGGGAGAAATAACTCAGTTTGCGTCAGAAATTAGTAACAAGACTCTTCTAATTGCTCCTCTGACTCCAATGCTCGTGACAATGCCCACATCTACCTTGTCTTTAGCGAAAACAAAGGCACCATCTGTACCCTGCCAAGCAGAGATATAATTACCAAATTACATTTATGTTTTTAAATTCGACGACTACATTCACATTATGAAGTTTGGCCTACAACAAAGAGGAATGTGGGGTTAGCCTCACAAATTTCTTAAAGTAGCAACGAAAGGTATGTCTCCTGGACTCTTCTTATTAAGGGTAAGCTGGTCTTCAGTGAGAAATCCATTCTAAACATTCCAGACTCCTTAAGCCTCTGAATCCCTTCCTCCATATTAAGCCAAAGTATGTCTGGCATTTCTAATTTGCTTACAGTGAACCATGTATTTGGGTATTTGACTCAGCCCATCAGCAAAACGAACTGTTGGAGTTCTTTCCGAGCCATTGAGCTGTAACATTAAATGACAAATCTCTGTTTAGTGGGTCCATATCTGTACCCTAAATTTGACCTGATCCATCTTTATGTTCTTTCCATCTTTGTCCCACCACTCACTATCCATTCCTATACATATATGTCTATATATATATATATATATATATATATATATATATATATATATATATACATACATATATACATACATACATACATATATATATATTTATACATACATTCCCCAATTTCTGCTTATACAAATTAGAAAATCAAATAGTTATTTTGAATATTTTGCATCTCTGCCTGGATTATACTTTGAACCTCACATTTAAGGGCTCCCTCGGGCTTGATTCAAGTAGTTACAGAGCATCATGGATACGAAAGGAGGGTCCTCAGAAGCACCGGCATCTGCTTTCATGCTAGCTACCGCAGAGGAGGCCATTACCACAATATCAGCTGATGTAGGGTTGATTCCCTCAGGTGGCGGTGATGAGGCTGACACCACTGTGGGTGGAAAAGTCTACTTCAGAGAGGGCACAGGAACAGATACCTATACCATGACCACAGGGGCGGGGAGGCCAGTGCTACTGAGACTGAGAATGATACTTTCGCTGTAATCTCACAGGTCTATTTCTTTGAAGATGGGAACACTTTTCCCACTACTCATGAATGTTCTTTAGAATTAGAAGCTGGTGCTCTGCAGCCTTAGCTCCCTCTCCCACACCACTAGCCCTGTTTGTAAGGCTCCTTTCACTCACAGTCACTACCTCTCTTCAATGGCAGATATCAAGCAAAGCTAGACGTTCAACTTGCTTTTTCATTCAACCACAGTATGGAGTTTGACATTTCATTCAGCCCCACAGTTAAAGATTACAAGGGCTTTCCTCAGGGCACAGCCGGTGGAAGTTCTTGGGTGATTCAAATGGTACTTGGGCAGGAATTATAATCTATGAGTTTATCTTTTATTTTCACCGCACTGTTCAACTACATTAGGAGCAACTGATAGCTATGTACAAGAGTTTGCCCCCCCCCAAAAAAAAAAAATTAGGGTATGTGTTTGTTTATCAGTATATACAGAGAGATCTAGCGCATTGCTTCGTATAAGTGGTAGATTAGGAATAGTCAGTGCATACATTTTATGTGTATGCCATGGATAATCGGTGCTATCTTTACTACTGGAAATAGAGTCATTATCATCTTTAAATCTAATTATTTTAGAGAACAAATTACAGAGACACGAGAACCAATTAAGAAAAATTTGCCTCTACAATCATTTTCTTGAACAATATGCATTGGATATTATAATATATTTTGAAGCTGTAGTGCAATATAGTGTTTGTAATCATGAATGTTTTCAGTGACAGCTAATATACATCATCTAAAAACATAAATATAAAAATATTTGGCTAATTATAACAGAGGACACACATTACCCTGGTCCTTGTCATATCGAGTAGTTAATAATAAAGAGTTCACAATATATGTTTAGATCTGCGCATTTGGAATCTGAGAATTTTGTTTATGAAGAGGGTTATTTAATATTCTTACTTCAACTTTGTGTAGCCTACAGAAGCACTTTAAACTGACAGAAAAAAAAGCCACCCACACAAGCCTTCAGTAACTAGGCAGTCATATCTGTAGTTTTATGCTGGGATGTGTTATATCTTATAAAGAAAAAATTCAAAGCTGTCCTAAATTTAATTACAAAGGGTTGGAGGATGAAAGCAAAAGCAGATGGGGAGATGTTAATCAGTAACAAGCTACACGTCTGAAGGAGCAGAAGCCCATTTCAAATTCTTGAAGTTAACACCTTAATTCAATCCCTTGAGATACAACCACCAAGGCCACCCAGACTTGTTTATGTAGTCCCTCACTGGACTGTTTAATCTCAACCTATCCAGAAGCAACAATTGCTCCTCACTAGCAGTGCTCCCATCCCAAAGTTCGCCTGCTTTGCATAATTCCTTGACTCTTATCTATACGCTAAGGTGGGTTCAACGTAAACAATTCATACTTTCCTTCTCAATGTTTATAAAATTACTTTTAGGTCTAGGTCTAGTAGGTGTTTCCCAACTATGCGTCCCACCTCTGCTGCTAGTATCTGAGGGGAAGCTTGTCCCAGGAAGTGTTCATCCATCTTCTGCCAACATTCTGTGTTGACTCAACACATCTCCATTTACAGAGATGGTTTCATTTCACAATAAATTCTCATCTTTTAGTACTCATGGCCTCTTTATTGATCAACTGACACTTTCATATGTTTTGTCCCTAAAATATAATATTTTCATTTGTTTCTCTTTCTTTTTGTGTGTGTGTGTGTGAGCGCACATTTGTGTGTGTTGCTGAGGCATGGACCCAGCGAATTTGCGCTGAAATACATCTTCAGCCCTTTTTTATGTTTTATTTTGAAACAGTTTGCTAAAATTTTTTTGTAGTAAAGGTTAAATCAATATTGATCTGATATATTTTGCCTTCTATAGGGTTTTCATGAATATTCTATATCTGATGGAATATTCATGTGAAGCAAATATGCATGCTTTCCAAAGCATTCACACAGTATTTACATAATGCTGATCTCAATAAAAAATCAAACAAATCCTCCTCAGTTTACCATGATGTAAGCTATAATCAGCCATAGCATGAAAATATTGTAAGTTATTTAAAACAACAAACCTAACATTGATTTAGTGCAGTCTGTTCTACCTTAAAACTTATTAGAACAATTACATTATCCTACATCTCGGCAGAGTCATCTAACACAAAGTTTTTTGATAATAAAATGTTGATGTTTTCATGCAACTTATTAAATACCACACTGAAAGTGAAAAACAGAGTAGTTGCATGCGTAAGAAATACACACGTATTTTGTAGACAGGAAGGAATATGGAAACAGAAAACACAATGTCAACCCATCTCTGAGAAGCACAGGAGGCACAGTGGTCTGGAGGGTGTCCCCTGTTTTCTCTCAAGGTCTGGCTGCCTGGAGCTGCTGTTCTGTCACTGATCAGCGTCACAAGACAGTAGGCTAACACGGTCACTTGATTGAAAAAGATCAAAGTTCAAAACTCAAAGAAGCATTTTGACCAATTACATATTGTTTTCTACCATGCCAAAGTGAAAAATCCTAAAACCAGACATCATAACTCAGTCACCTGAATAGTGCCAGAAGTAGGCGATATGATCATTATCTCTTGGCCACGGTGAATTCAAAGTACCAAGAAACACTGAACAACACTTACTGAAACCAAATATAAATCTTGAAAATACTTCCCTTGTAACTTCTAGATCCCAAAGAAACATAAATGTAAAAATTTAGACCAAGGAGGAAACAATAAAAGCGAAGCAAATGTGTCTGGCCAAATGCGTAGTGTGCAGATATGCACTAGTAAAATTTTCTATCTCCAAGCACTTTGACTTAAATGAAGTTAAGCTAATCATTGGAATGAAGATACGCATGACACAGGAGGGAAGTAAGCGCAGAAAAAAGCTTGCGTGTATAGAAAACAAACTATGAAACAGCAGAGGATAAATATTTGGGAAACAGCAGAAGACGTTTAACTTTACTAGTATATAATTTTAAATTTCAAAAAGATTTAACATACAAAACAGATGCTAGTGTGTGATAAGGTTTATCAAACAGGCAAAAGCAAAATATGTGAGAGCAGAGTTGTGCTATGTGGGCAGCAAAGGCAATTGTGTTGGATATGATTCTGCATTGTTCCCTAAGCGATCTAATACTCGAAGATAAATGTCAATACTGTGAAGATGCATGAAATGCTCTATTGACCGATTGCTAAAAATAACTGGGAAAAATCCACTCCGCTAAATTAAGAAGAGCCACCAAAGGACGGAAAGGAAAAGAAACGAATGAGAAATAAAAAACTGAGGTTGAGCTCAGAGTAAATCACATAAATAAATCAAGAGAAAATGGGCAGAAACACCTCAAATAAAAGGCAAAATGTACTAAATACGAAAACAAGATTCAGCTAAATGCTGTTTTAAAGATCCACATTTTAAATACAAATATTCAGATAAAAATAAACTTGACATAAGTACTAGCCAAAAATACAAATGCTAGCCAAAATATTGCTATAGCTACATTAATGTCAGGAAATGTAAATTTTAAAAATAAGAATAGTATTAGAATGAAGAGAGACATATCATTGCAAAGACATCCACTCCGAAGCACATTTGAACCAAATATGGATTCTGCCCAGAAATAAACAAGTGGACATAATTAAGATAAAACATAGAAAAATTCCCAATTATACATGAACACTAAACAACTATTTAATAAAAGTTTAATAAAAAAGTGAATCGTAAAAACTGAAAAAATTATCAACTAATTTAACAAAATAGACATGGATAAAACACTCCAGCAAGCCAGCCTTCTTGATGGTCCCAGGGGGTACTTTCCTGCTTACATGGAGTCACTTTTTGTTCAGACCACTGAGTAATGAGACTTCTGTCTCCTATATTCATAATTACAGGAAATCAATGAATTGACCCTCATGACGTTATTGAATCACCTTTCAAACATAAGGCTTTTGGGGAACATTCCAGATCCAAACCATAACATGGTAAAGTATTTTTTAAAAGAGTGTCCAAAATCCTACTCTTTGCAATATTCATGTAGTATTCACCAAAAATACCCTTATACTGGGTCATAAAACATGTCTCGATACATTTCAAAAGATTGAAGTCATTGACTACATTCTCTGATCATACAATATTAAAAAGAAAATTAATAACAAGATATTTTCATTAATATCTAACTCCTGGTGTTCATTTTCAAAACCACCTATGTATCTAAAACAGTAATTCTTTTCGTTTGAATTATAATAAAGCACAGCATATCAAAATTTGTGAGATGCAGGTAGAATACTGTGTGCTGGATACCTTATAGATTTAAGTGGCTATGTTTGGTTCAAAATATTATTTAAAATATTTGTTTCAAAGCCTTACTACTAAGAGGCTTAAAGAAAAGAAAAAAAAAGGCAGAGAAGCAAATAAATAAAAAATGTTACAAGAACCGAAATAATGAACGCAAGAGTCAATTCATTAAATTAGAAAGCAATTAAGAAAATCAGCTCAGTCAAAAGTTGTTTCAGTATCAGAATTAAAAGCAGTCTTTAGAAGAAGTGAAGAAGATAAAATATCATTCACCAGTGTTAGCATTGTAACTAATGAGTGATACACTGTAAATCCTGTTGACGTTAAGTGGGGTGATAGAAAAATTCAAAGACTGTTTAAATTTTTTGCTAGAGTTAAGAGACATGTTGTCATTAATCTCCAACGAAATATTTTCCTTTCCTCCAAATTCTTTATCCCAGTATTTTTGCCAATTTTTGAAGCAGTTCTGGAAGTTCTATCTTAAATTTTTAGTCGTGTTGCCATGACTGCCTCGATGTCCTGAATTGACTCAAAATGGCTACCTTCATGGGCATTTGGACTGTAGAGAAGAGCCAGTAGTGGGAAGGTACCACATTGGGTGAACAAGGCAGATGAGACACATTATAACTTTTTTTTCAACTTGAATTTGATGGATGATACTCAGCAGCAGCCTGAATTTTTGATCAGACCTCCCAGATACATGAAAGAGAATTTTCTGTCCAGAAAGTCACAGCAACTCTGCAATATGCATGTTCTAAGCAAAGGTGAATAGTATAATGGGGATGTTTTTTGCTGTAATAGTTGTTTGTATAAACATTCATCATATATTTTCATCACATCTTATAAAAGAATACTAGGAAATTAATATGGAAAACCTTATATTAATATAGTCAATAACTCATACAGAATAGATATATTTCTCCAAAAAATTTTAAACTGGCACAATAAATAGAAAAAATTGGAGAGTACCATATCTATAAAAGCAATTGAGTTTATTCACAAAAATGATCCCATATTGAAAACTCAGATGCCTTTGTTGGTGAATCCTATCAAATATTTAAGAAGCAATTAATACCAATCCTACACAAGCAATTGCAGAAAATGGAAAAGCAAATTCTTTATGAGGCAAGCATAACCCAAATATTAATTTAAATATTATCAGATGGAACCTATCTTTGAATAACAATGATAACTCATTATAACTAAGTAGATTTATCTAAGGAATGCAAAATTAGTTTAACAACATTCAGCTGTTGCACTAGAATCAAAAGACAGAGGCAACCATTACCCGGATATTAGAAAGTGAATTTTAAACAGTTTATCTTGTTTACATCAGATTGATGATCACATACACAAAACAATATGTGGACGATGCTAAAAGTCAGGCATTGGGGCTGAAATTAAGTCACCATGGGTTCAAATGAACGAACGTAATCTGCTCATGGGTTAGAAGACTCAAAATTGATAAGACGTAGATTCTATACAAAGTGGTATTTTGATTGATTCAGCGCTCTCCAAATTAAATAGAATAATAATAGCAGCATGTTGGGAAGAAACTTCAGATTTTTATGGAAATTCATAAAATGTAAGAACAAAACAATCTTGTAAATAGAACAACTTTGGAAAAATTGATCTGGAATTCAAATCTAACTTACAGCATGGTAATTGAGGCCCAAGGATATAGGTGTAAGATGCCGTGATTAGGTAGGTGGAACTGAATAAAGACGCCAGGAAAGAGATGCGTATTTAAGTCTGATTCATTTTCAACAAAGTTTCGAGTCAAGTCAACAGGGAGAGAAAATCCATTTCTCCGTATTCTGCTTGAAAACTAGATACTCATTGGTGAAAAAAATAGTAATTCTGATTTCACCTTTTTGTCATTCTGAGATAGAGTTCTATAGTAAATAGTAGGTCCATAGAGGACACAAAGAACAGTAACCAAGACATAAAATATGATTATTAAACAGGCTAAAAATAAAATTTTTCTGTTAATCCAATGATGACTTGTGTATGAACAGATGAGAAAAAGATTAGGAGAGTATATTCACAATTATATATCTTTCAAAAGATTCCCATGCAAAATACAGGGAACTTGTATGTCTTATAAACAAATAGACTCTTGTAAGATGTGACATAGAAACAGTTATGATTGCATAAGACACCACGTAGCATGATGAGGACAGGTCTGCGTGCCCATTGGTGGATACAACACCTGAAGCTCACAACCTAAAGAAGGAAAGGTTCATTGGATCTCCTTTTTCAGTTTGTGATTGGCTGGCTACGTGCCAGAAAGATCACGAGGAAGGACACGGAGCGATAGAGCTGCTGAGTTTGCGCAGCGTGATAACAGAGCCAGCCAGGAAGGCCTAGGGACCATACCTGTCACCGAGGTCATGTCTCCATAATCCTCCCTGAAATAGCCAGAAACGATACTTTATTAATTAATCTGCTTGACATTTCTTTATCCATTGGACTATGAGGATTGAGGATCAAAGTAAGTAATGTAAATTACAATTATCCTGTGATTATTTCATACCTCTTACAGGTTAAAACCTCAATAAGACTGATAATTCCCAATGTTACTCAGGCTATGGAGCAGCTTGGTACCTGCTGTGGCCTGTACCGACTTCACATTAATGACTAGAGATTTTTACATTTCTACCCTTAAGTGTCACACTGGTTGATGGTAATTGATGCATCTTACAGCTTGGTTGAGTCTATGCAAAGTAAAATGAGCCAAACAGAAAAAATAAGTACTTACAGATCAGAGATAAAATTAATATGTAGTGATAAAAATAAGTCATCACACTGAAGAAATGTCTAAACATATGTAAAGTTGAATTTTCTGGAGCAACTGAAATGTTCTATAGCCTTTTTGAGCGGTGGTTACACAGGTGTCTACAAAGGTCAAGTCCTAACTGCTTGATTTTGTTCCAATAAGTTTCTTGTATGTAAACTGCAACCTGATAACATTTAACTGTTATTAATTGAGGTGTTTTTGTAAATGTCAGTGATTGCTGAAGTTTTGCTTCTGTAAAAGGCCAGGTAGTAAACACTTCAGACTTTGGGGACAACATAATCTGTTACTACTACTTTGCAGCATTTAGGGTGGAGCTACCACACATCCCTCCAGGTCAAGCTCCGAGCCTTCTCCCCTTCCAGGCAGGCCCTCCGGCCAGCAGTACACAGCACTCAGAAGGCTTTCTGGGGACACTCCACATCCGAACCACAATACCATCTTTCTTCACTGATTATTTAAGTAGAGTTCTTTCAGTCATAATTGTGCTTTCTTTTTCCTTCCGCACTCTCTGTTGAGAAGTCAGCTCCGAGTCTGCCAGCTCTGCGCAGGCACTCTGTCTCATTCCGCGCAGGCACTCTGTCTCATTCTGCGCAGGCACTCTGTCTCATTCTGGCGAGTCTTTACTATTACCCTTTCGGCTTCTGTGTTTCGGAGTTGTACGTGGTTCCTCATCACTATTAGTGTATTTTTCCTTCTCAGGATTCCTTAGTTTTCCAATACTCAGGAATTATTTTCTTCCGTATTTTCTAGATATACCCATTTTTTAGTTCATCAAATACAGCGTTTCCTCAGTTTCTTGATCTTCTCAACTTTACAACTAACTGCTTCTTCGCTGTCTCCATCTCATTCACTTTTCTATTTCGTATATCTTGGTCTCTGGACAAAATTCCAATAATGTCTCTAGACATCAGTTTTTCAGCACACCAACTTTTCTCAATTACATTGAATATACCCTTTTGAATAATCTCTCAATTTTATAGAATTTCAATAACAAATCTTTTAACTCCTATAATCTCTTTTAAGGTTATTTTCAAATATTGCATATCTTGTTCATGTGTGTTTGTTTATTTATTATTTACTTATTTGAAACTGGTCTCACTCTGTAGCCCATACTGGTCCTGGATTTATGTGAAGTCCAGACTAGTCTTGGACTCGGCAATCCTCCTGCCTCAGCCTCCTGAGTGCTGGGACTACAGGCATGTGCCACCATACTCAGCTTTATGTGGTGCTGGGGAATGGAAGCCAGGACCTAGAACTAGGTTGGCACTGCTGTGCCATCCCCCCAGCCCTTTGTTCGTGTTAAAGCTCCAATTATTTAACTTATTTAACAGTTACATTTTATATGTGAATATTCCACTACCTGAAATTCTTGGGGATGAAATTACACTGTTATTGGCTTCTGCTACCATCTTGGTGACTTTTCTCTTTCTGCTTTGAAACTTGAGATTAAGAAGTGTTTTAGTTTAAATATTTATTACACATACTCGGTTCATCAACCAAAATGGAATTAGTACCACAAGTGTAAATTAGCAATGCACACATAGTACAGCAATCGAGGAAAGGGAAGCAGGTCTCCAAAGGAGAGTCTCAATCTTCAGGGACAGCTTCGACCTAAAGCTTGAGTCTCAATCTCAAGAGAAACTCAGCGGGATCCCAAGGTTCATGACTCAAGTCTGAGGTGAAGTTCACGGCCAGGGTTCTGGCTTGGAGGAAGTCCGGCAGAGGTCCAACAGAGTGGTCAGCACCAGTGGACAGATGTGAAGTCTGTCCTGGGAGGCTGAGGATGCTGGCATCTCTGTCAGAGCTTTTTGAAGCTCAGGTTTTTATACTGTGTTCTTCAGCTTATCACAGGGCACAGAGACCGCTCTGATCAACTCCACCTTATGGTTGGTTTATTTGCATATCTGTGCTTCGCCCTAACATCTTAGGGTCAGCTAATTTACGTATCAGAGTGCCTAATCCTGACATCCTAGGGTTGGCTCATTTGCTATGATGTCAGTGTGAACATGTTTTTGTAGATAAGCCTGTGGGTAGATATCATGGCCTTAGTTATGTTCCTGACAGCTTTGTTCCCAGCATGTTGTTGTATTTGGCTGTGGTCTATTGAAGAGGAGTGACACTAGCTCTAACCAGATTGGTATTAGTGTGGACACGGACAAACATTAATTGTCACAGGTGACGTTCCTGAGCAGGATGTGCCCTGCCACATAATCAGGTATAAGTGTAGCTGGGTTTCTTGGCTCCTCCCCACTCCTGAAAGTCAGCTGCGTCTCCTGCTTGAACCATAGCAGTACCTCCTAACGGACCTCTTAATTCCTTCAGGAAGTCTTCAGATCTATTCTTATTACAGCAACCTTGAAAACTGAGGTAGCAGATCAATTCTCTAACAATTCTATTTTTAAGAGATTAAAATTAAAATCAAGGAGAATCACAAGGCCTTATGCTATTTATTTTGCCACAAAATACATTCTTAGCTTAAAGAGAAGAGACTGGGACAAGAAGAAATGCAGAATAAGAGCGAGTGAGGGGGCAGAAGAGCTGGCAGGTCTCTACCTGGAGGAAAAGGAGAAGGGAGAAGGAGGCTTCTTTCAAACGAACACTGCCCACTTCCATCAATGTTTTCTTTGGTTGGTCCACGTGGACTGAACTCAGTAACGGGATGGAAATCACAAGGCGGAGAGAGGGGAAAGGAATGCTTTGCTTGCCCTTAAAAGCCTCAGGTCTAATAAATTACACACACCATGACAGTGCACCTCATTAGGCCTTCCTGGGCACAGGCTAATGGGGTTGAACCTACTCCAGTGGCACCTGCTAGCACCACAAACCTTCCAGGCTGTGCTGTTTGCCTCAGTGCGAGTTGTTGGTGACAAGGCAGAAGAATATTTTGAAAGAGTCAAGTTGTTGTCTGAGGCTGATCCGTCTTCTATACAGGAGAGATTAGAAGAATGAAAGCTCTAGCGCTGATCTGGCTTTGAAGGAAATACTGGAAGAATAAAGGCAAAAGAAAAAAAGATGAGAAAATACACACGCACTTCCTGAAAGAAGAAATAAAATGCATTGTCGGAGGGAATCTGCTCCCTTGAGGTTGCCTTGTATTTGCAGGACATATGAGCTTCCAGAACCTGCATAACACAAGCCAGGAAAATCTATGCAGTTGTACCTGTTGGTCACTGCCTGATCTAGAAGCAGTCCAGGTGAGGGGCACAGAAATAAGGACATTATTGTTGGGAAAAAGAATAAATAAAAAAGGCTAGCTCCTGTGTTTGTATTTCCAAATGAATCCCTTATGCCTCTGAGTGAAGCAACAGTAATTTTAGTGCACCTCAGTCCAAGGCGGTATGCATTCATCAGATTGGGCAATATTCTTGAGCACATCAAGAGAAGCATAGATATTTCCCTGCAAATAAGGTTTTGGGTGTGTGGGGTGTGCTTGTGGGAGGGTCATCTCCTCTAACATTAGACACTCAAGTGTCATTTTTTCTTAGACTTGTAATGACTGTAAATTTTCGACATTAGGCTAATTCTTCATGTGGATACCTATTATAGGTTTCTACACGATGATTGACACCCAGGCTCCACAAACTCTAGAGGACCATCAAGGTTTGAGGTCCGGCTACTTCCAGACACAGAGTACAAAGGAAGTTCAAGTCTCTGTGACTTTACATTCTTTACACTGTCCTCTCTCACTAAGCACAGTATTACTTGGACAAAGTCCCCCTCACCCTCACAGCACAAGTTTCCATTCTCTCCCCCACAGGGGGCTTCTGCCATAAGCCCCTTCAATGGTCTGGTATTAAGCCAATTTGTTTCTGTAAACTCCTCCATGTGCTTGTGGGAAACAGTTATCCTCTTCAGATACTTTTGTAAATATGTATTATCAACCCATAACAGAGAAAGAATACAATTTGTCAATTTTAGCATCACTGCTATTAAGCAGTTCTTCATTAGTCTAACAGAATACCTGAGATTCTAACTCACTTTTATGGAGAAAAAGGTTTACATTGGCCATCGGCTCACAGTTTTGCAGGTCCCAACCCATGAATGATTGCTTGCTTTACTCTGGGCCTGCGGTGAGGCAGCGCATCATGCCTGGAGCATGTTTTACGGAGAGACCACTCGCCATAAGCCTGGAAGGAGAGAGACAGTAAGAAAGAAAGGAAGGAAGGAAGGAAGGAAGGAAGGAAGGAAGGAAGGAAGGAAGGAAGAGGAAGAGAGAAGACAAAAAATAACCATGAATGGAGACCCTGGCTAGAAAGTCGTTGATCCAAGCACAGCGGGCAAGCCTTAGTACAGAGCACCCGAACAGGGCAGTCCGGGAAGGGCCACTGTGAGCCACGCGGCTTCACAAATCATCATATGTTCTTGACTTATCTCCTTACCTCCCAAACGGACATTTTTGATCAGTTCTAGGAGTAATTGGCTGGCCTCACCCTTGAGCACTGTCTTCCTCTCTCTGGATTTGTCCCCAGAGTCTCTATTAATAGAAACAGAGACATTAGAGAACAAAGTTCCAGAAAGAAATAAACAGATGCCTGCATTTTAACAGAAGAATCACTTAGCTGTGACCAAGGGAGTGAGTCGAAAGCCCAAGTGAGGACACAGCTGTTAGAGCTGGGGCACATATCTATTCCGAGAAGATTGCTATTTGCATCGGAACCGAATCCTATCTGTAAAAGAACTGCCCGACTTGATTTCAGGCCACAGTGAACATTTCCCTGGAAAAGCGTGATTTGCGTCACGGGTGGAAACATGCGGGGCTTCGTGTCTTCTCTCCTGACACCTGCCTGGGATGCTCTGAGAGAAAATTCCTGAAAAGGAGCCACAGCCGAAGACCACAGAGGCCGCGTTGCTATGGTGTTTCTCTCTTGCTCCAGATGTGCAGAAGAAAATACGTGGAAGTTTAAGAAGATTTAGTTTAAATAGGGCTGGATTGATTCCAAATGGCTCAATGTTTGCATAAGAGAGTCCCAGATCAGATCTAAAAACACAATCACTTCCTGAGTTGTAAGCTTTCTTTTTAGCTATTAGATTCTGCTAATTATACTCCAAAGCGTGAGGGGAATTTGCTTTGTTTCTGGAATTGTAATCTCTCTTCTCTAAATGCATCATCAACTGATAGACATTTTCAGATCAGTCAAGAGAGCCAATAGGGTCTTTCCCCAGAAGCAGTATTACAAAGGGTTGGAGACATAACTCTTGGGCCGGAAACTGCTGAGCTTGAATCTAAAATTTTACTGATCTTGAGTAAATGACTTAACTCCCCATGGCCTCACAGGTGAGGCTCATATGTGTGTTCTGAGGACTAAATGTTATAATGAATAAAAAATCCCTAGTGTAGGTTATGGTGCACAGTGAAGAATAAATAAAGGGACAATCTCTATGTTGTTGATTAATTCTGGTAGGTATGTCATCTGCTAGGTATAGCAATTATCTACTTCATTCTGAACTGCTGGACTCATCTGTTAGCCAAGGAATAAAGCCATACAGCTTTCATTTATGTGTACTAGTCAGCCAGCTGGCTAGAATTTGGACCATAAACCCTTTGGGAATACAATTGAAACCAATATATACTCTCCAAAGCACACACTTTAAGAAAACAACATGAGCATATGCAAAGCCTAATAGCAGCATTGTCTACAACAGCCAAAAGGTAGAGACCACTCAAATGCCCATGAATGAAAAAGCAAGCTTTGTACTTTCTATGGAATAAAAATCCACGGATAGAAAGAAAGTAAACACAATAAGGAATAGGCAGAAAGTTGAAGACACTGGGGTGAGACAAATGTCCCTATGGTTCCACGTCTCTGAAGTACCAAGAGCAGTCCCATCTGTACGGAGAAAAGTACAATGAGGGTTGCCGAGGAACGCGGGAAATGCAGGTCAGCGTAGAGTGTGCGCCTTTCAGTTTGGGATGATGAGCGTGTCGCCAGGGTGAATGGTGCTCGGAGGGGGACAATGGTGTTAACAAAGTTAGTTTCTGTGCTGTCTAATTAAGAAAGATTAAACTGCAATATTTTATATTTTCCCACAATTAAAAAAATTCCACCAGGGATCTCTAGGTTAGTATGTCTAGAGGAAGTCTTCAGTATTTGTAAGGAGCCTTATCGGGGTATCATTCCTATGTCTTAAAACTCATCTACTTTAAAAAGAACAATTAGTTTGGTATTAGCAAATTTATGTACTTGTACAGTCATCACCATATATATATTTTTTGAAACAGGATTTCACTCTGTAGAACAGGCTGGGCCTGAACTCACTATGTAGGCCAGGCTGGCCTTGAACTCACAGTGATACTCCTGCCTCAGCTCCCAGGTGCTGGGGTTACAAGTGTTCACCACCACGCCTGGCCTCTGTGGTGCTCGGGAGCCAAATCAAGGCCCCCCACCGGCCAAGCAAGCCCTTTTCCCACTGTGCTATTCCTCCAGCCCATTATAATTTTGCATTAGTTTCACCCCCACCCCCACCCCCAAAAAAAAAAAAAGAAAAAAGAAAAAAACTGACCTCGTCTTCATCTGCCATGGGTTCGTGGTCATACCTTTTGCTCAGACAAATGATCGAGTCATTTCTGCCTCTCTAGTTTGGCTTTTCTAAAACTTTCACAAACCAGAAGCCACACAATATACGGCACTTGGTGTCTGATTTCTTTCAATTTGAAAGTTGACTTTGGGATTCATCCGTACCGTTTCTTCATTGGGATTTTCCTTTTGTGAATCAGCAGTACAGGTGCATATAATCTAAAACTGAGTATCTGTTTTCCAGTTGATTAACATTGGAATTGTTCTTAGATTTTTACTACTGTGAAGAGTATTTCTATCGACATCAGGAACAGGTCTCTGCATAAGTAGGATCCGATTTCTCTTGCATAATTACCTAGAAGGCTACTGTTGGATCATGTGGGAAGTGTGTATTTAATACACAAGAAACCGCCTAATTGTTTTCCAGATAATCTGTACCACTCTACCTCCCTATCAGCGTGTAGCCAAGATCTTGCTTTAGAGGTTATTCTATTATTTTTTCCATTTTCATTATGAAGCTCTGTCAGCATCTGATGAACATGTATGTCAACAGAAGAAACAGACTGAAGCCAGTTGATTAGGCTATTTAGTTGCTAACTAAAACTTTGTGGGAAAAGTATAACGATTGATGCAGAAAGTCATATTGCACTTACCTTCCTTCTTTCAAAATATAACAGGAATTTTGTAATCAGTTTTCCAGCCTTTGCTTAGCCTGCCTCTTTGTCCGTATGTGTTTTCTGTTGTTGAGAACACGATACCAGAGACTGGGTGAATTATAAAGAGAAGATGTTGTCTTTGGCTCGGAGTTCTGATCCAAGGTCAAGGGCTGCATCTGCCGAATGTGCTCCTGCTGGCCGCGTCCTAAGGCAGAACAAGACGTCACTGGGCGAGGCAGGAACACAGAGACCCAGCCAAGCTGCGGTCCAGACACACCCACCCCAGTTACATGACTGGGTTAATCCACTTGTAAATGCAATGCCTCATGATCTAGTTGCCTCTTAAAAGTCTCATCGGTTCCACCTTTTAGTATCTTACACAATGAGAATTAAATCCCATTAATATGCTTTCTAGAGGGCAAACCATGACCAAGTGACACTCGGGTTAGCATTACATCAATCGGATATCTTAGGCTAAGCTTATGTCAAAGACCGAATATATGAATTGCTACATTAAATCAACTTAAGTCTATATATCAAAAGTATATCACACATAAAGAAATAGATATAATGGCATACTCAGTTATTTCAGAATTTTTAAAAAAGAGTTCTTTCCCAAAGAGGAACAGGAAGAAACAAGTAAGATCATTCTTACAAATTTAGTTACAGAGCATGAAATTGAGACACAGAATTCAGGGACATGGGTTGAACTAATAGCCAAACTGCGCTGTTAGTGAAGCCTCTGAGGTGTCTTGTTCACCGCAGTCCCCTCAGCAAAGCTCTCCCACCTGTTCTGGCTTCCCTGCCCCGAGGGTGGGCTTTCCATTCTCAGAGGTGCTCCCACTACACCCGAGCCATTCAGGAGGTGGGCCGTCTCTCTCCTCTCTACAGTTGTCTCTTGTGCCAGTTTCTTTCTGTTTAAGAGAGACCCCCAAACCCCGATGTTCTCTTTTGAACCTGCTTTTACTTTAAACTGTTCAGTCTCTCTCTCTGTCTCTGTCTCTCTGTCTCTCTCTCTCTCTCTTTTCCTTAAAAAATGGCGCCCACTTACTTCACTGCCTGTCATGGCTGCAGTGCACTGCTTCTGGTTAGGGTCCTGGAGGACTTTTCTAAGGGAAGCTCGCAGTGTATTTGCAGTTCGCACTACCCATAGCTTCATTTTTGAGGCTGGGGCTACTAGCTGCTGTCAGTTTCCGCTTCTCCCAGATCTGCACTTACCTCAGTCAGAGCTCCCTCCTGGCTGTCCTTCGTCTTTAGAGGCTGGGGAGGCTTCCTGGGCTGCTGTTTTCCTCCACTTCTCATCTGTCTTGAGGGTTTCTGACCTTACAATTGGTAGGGTATTCCTTCCTTACCTACCGAAGTTGACCAGGCAGTTTTCAACTATAATATCAACTTTTGAAGTGAGTCCACAGGGAGACATTCATTACTTGGCTGCCATCTTGACCGGAAGTCCTGACATAAAAGCTTGTTACATATTTTAAATAGAGCATGTGGGCTGGGGGCGCGGCTCAGTAGGGAAGCCATTAGCCTAGCATGTGAAGAGCCCTGGATTTGATCCCCAGCACTGGAAAATTAATTATCTAAAAATGAATTACGGATGACTAGGATAATGTTTGGTTCATACAGATTATTAGTAAAAATTTCACGATATAGCTTGAGAGGTACAATTTAGTCCTTTCCTATGTGTGAGCCCCAGCAGAGGATATGAAAATGACTAAAGCACACTTAAGAAACAAGCTTGTATGTGTGCAGATAATGTGACAAGTGGAGAGAAGTTTAGATATGCAAGCACTTCAGGAAGATTGGAAGGCCAACCTCTCTGATTTCTTTGACTTCTGTCTTGTCTCACCCCACAAGTACTCACAATATTAGTTCTTGTCTTCTCCTTTCTGTTGCTCTCTCATCAGTGAGGCTGTGGGATACACACACACACGCACACGCACACACACGCTATAGAATTTCAAGATTTAGGATCCATCCACTGAGAAGATGGAGGTGGGATTAATTATGGGAAGTAATATTTCAACTATGCATTTTAAAAAGAAAACATTAAAAGGAGAATGCTAAATAGGAAAGATGATGGTGAGGTTTATTTCACAGAAGAAGGGTGGACTGGTAGCCTGTGAGGACTTATGGGAAATGACAGGTGGAGCTGTGCATTCCTCTAGTTTCTTCCACGCCACCTTTAGCGGAAGCTCCCACTGAACTATGCAAGAATACTTGTTGCTTTTTTGCGAAGACACCAAAAATTAAGAATTTCTAGAAATTAGACATTTGGGTTTTTCCTCTGTGTATGAAAAATTGAGGCCCAAGAGAATGAAACGACAATAGAGCATTAGAACTGGAATCCTGTGAAAAATTCTCTTCTTTCTTTTAAATCAGGGCAATTCTACTAATCTTAGGCTCTTTAAACTAGGAAGGAGTGGAATAAAAAAAGAAAAAAAGCTGCTTCTAATTTCTTAAGTGCCAGAGGGACCTTCACATACCAACCCAGCACTAATATTGCGTCAGCTTGCATGTTGGTCTTCGAAGAGTGAAAGCCACCCTTTCATTTAAGGAGACTGGCTATTTCCCCACTGAAATCTGACGCTGATGGTGCGTCATGCTGTAATCATAGAGCCTGCCAAGTACATGCTGGGACTGTTAAGCCAGCGTTCATGCTCACCCTCCCTCAACCCCCCTCTCACGCACTCAGTCCTTGCTCCGTTACTATTCCATCCTTCCACCAACCTCGGCTCCCAGGCCCGAGTCCCTTGGCATGAAGTTCCTACCAAAGCAACAGTAGTAAACACATCAGCCTCACTCAGACCAGCCCATCCACGGTCTCCTGGGATTGGTTCTTGGCTAACGTCTTCTCAGAGAAGCGCGATCTAATGGCAGGGAGGGATGAAGAACTCAAGACCTAACACGTTTCTTTCCAATTAGATGTCACTTGGCGATAATAAAAATTTGTACCACGTGGCCTGACAACACTGATATATTCACTCAAAGGCTGAAGTAGAATTCTTGGCAGCGTGGATGGCAAGGAACATCTAGGCATCGGTTAGGTTGCAGGACTGTCCTGCTTCTGCATTGTAACGATTTGGGGCGCTTTCTCCTTTCTAGTCCAATTCCCAGCCCACTATTCTCCAGAGATCGGTGTCAACAATGGTTCATAAAGAAGAAGTGACTATAGTTGCCATCTATGAAGAGTTTAGAATGTGCCAGATACTCTTTTATTTTAAATCCCTCGTACAAATTGCTGTATATTTCTTGTAACAGCTCAAAGTAGTCAGTAATTTTATTTCCATTTTAAAGGTGAGGCGTCTGAAGCGGGGTAGTCAGTGACAGTGTGTGCTGTGAGCTGAGGTTATCTGATTCCAGAGGCTTTGTTCTCACTCACAAATTGTATCACTGACGGAAAAGATAACATTAAATGCTACTGATCTTACTCGGTTTTGTCCAACCAATACTTTTCTATTTTGTCTCTTTTTACTTATTTTGTCTGTCAGTCTGCCATTACTACTACACATACCTAAGATAATAAATTATGAAGAAGAAATGTTCATGTTGGTTTATAATTTTGGAGGCACCAGTCCATGGTTAACCAACTAAAACCAAAGATTTTAGTCTATCGTGTGGATTCTGGCTTATGAGAAACAAGACATAAAGCAACACTAGAAAGGGGGTTGCTGCTTGGTTCCATGAAAAAAAAAAATACTGGGAACTTGAACATTGGAACTGGGATCTGAGAGGGAGAAAGGGAGTAAAAAAGAGATAAATTTGAAAAAGAGGTTCAGTGGCACCTACTAAGTAGCTCGTGAACAGTGAAAGGAAATAAATGAGAAATTTTTCTAGGTTTTTGACTTGGGCAATTGTGCAAAAGCCATGAAATACGATAAAAAGAAAAGATCTGAATGTTGTGGAATGCCTATGGAACCCTGTGCGGTTATCCATGAATGCACTGGGACCATCTGAAACTGTGAGCTAAATAAACTGTTTGTCTTCCACGTGGTGGATATTGGGTATTGTGTCCTAGCAATGGAAAAGCAACTAAGACCTAAGGGCTTTCAGAAAATAAAAGGCACTGAAGCCACGCTAGGAGAGAATTAAGGGTCTGGTTACAGATAAATAGTCACGTGGTAAGAGCTAGACACAAGACAAAACAAACAGGTTGGTTTGAGTTAGCATTTTCAACTTAGCAGAACCTAAACAGTAAGAGTAATCCAAGATGGAAGTGCAAATTCGACTAAGAAGTTAATATATGCACACACAGCGAATTTCTGGCAATGAAACAACCCCCAGAACCACCAGTTGGTGGGCTAGAGACATTCCTTGCTCTGTTGATGATTGGCTCATGTACTGTCGATAGCCGTGGCTCTAAGTAGAAGGCTTAGGGCAGACAGCCAAGTGGTCTGGGAGGCAGCCCCAGCACCTGTCACTCAACCAAACCACACGGAACTGAGGGTAGACCACCATCAATATTTTCTTTTGCACAAAGAGCCTTATCCAATTGCACCTTATTTAGACTGTAATTTAGTGACATTGGGAAAGCAATGTCTTTTGCTCTACTTTGTAAAACTGCCAAAATCCTAATTGTAATTCAAGATTCATCTCAGTGAACTCATTGCTGACAGCTCTCGGAGGATTCAATCGTTTCTTTTTTTTTTCTTTCCTGTTTTACCCTACAGATTCAATTTTCCACTGCTTTACTATAAGCTATGTCTTCCTAAAACACAGTCTTCATTTGCACAGCATGTATTTTTATTGATATTCCTGGTATCCTGGATATAGTTAGAAATTGATACATTTTAGTAGTTTAAAAATTAAAATAATTGCAATTACTTAATCTGTGTTTTGTTTTGTCCATGTTCGTCCTTAAGGTCACCGTGTGACTGTGTATCTGCTACTTTTTCATTTGAATCTTGTTTCGAATTCTGTCAGTCATATACAGCCACATGCACAAGCACACATTCTGCATGTCATAAAGAACATTCCATCGTTGTGAGGTCAGTGTGTTCTTGTTTTAATAAACCACCTCATAACCATCATCTTAATCTGACTTGATTGGGTGCATTGGAGGAATGGAGAACAATATTTAAGTTGCAATTCTCAAATTGTATCTGGAAGAATATAATACGGTTCTTTTCTCTCAGTGTCAAACTTAAAAAAAACCCTCATCATATCAGATTTCCAAAATAATGTAAGGCTTTACAAAATCATATCAAAATGGTCCCAGCTTGAGCTTACGCCATTCTCACCACTGGGACTCAGATGTGTCTGGGTTTGAATGGTGGGTGGTGAGGCTGGCAGACCACCCTTTCCTCTGGCTTCTAGATGAATGAGTTTAATTGTATGTGGGAAAGGAGCCGATGAGAAGTCACATGGGTAAGAAATAGCTAGAGGGCTGACTGAGATCTTCCAGACTTCTCAAACCAGCACTAATACCAGTAGCTCATATATGCGCACTGCAGAAAACATGGTAAAGTTATAAGATAACTGAGCAATGTCCTCCCTCCTAAGAGGCTCTAAAGAAGTGACAAACCACAGAAGGAGAGCTGTGGTGACAAAGTACAGGAGAAGAGTCATCTATCCACATTTACATTCAATTCAACAGAGCATCGGGGTATGAGAAGTTCCACTTCAGCACCAGGAATACTGGGGAGAAGGTTAGACATTGGCAAGCCTGGCAGAAAGCTGGCCATGAAAAACAAAGACGGTGGAATCCCCCCCTTTACTTTTCTTGATCATTAGCCTAGATAAGATCCTCACCAGCTAGTAGTTTCAAGCTTTTGCTCAAGGTTACGTCCTCTGAGCAGGTTCATAAGGTCCAAAGCCCATATGAAGTCCAGATCATGATGGGTAAAGGGATTGAACAAACCTCAGCTTTCCAAACAAATTAAGTAGCACATATCCACGTGGAATGTAAGCAGGGATCTGCTTCTCTCTGAAGTAAGCCAACACCACCCATTTGATTTGTTTGAAAAAATGACCTCAGAGGAAGGAAAGATTATTCCTTGAAGGACCCAGCTAATCATATAAATGAAATCTGAAACTTAACGCACCGCAATTCCATTGTGGTATTTACTTCCCTCTCAGAAGCGTCCATTTACAATAGACTCTACCTCTACTCCATCCAATGACACAGCCTTTACGAGTTGAGTTGACGGAACTCTTCCAGCAAGGTCAGCTCATGGTGTGGTGTTAGGACTTGGTTTCCGGGTCACAGGAGAGCATTCAGATTTTGTGACCTGAATATAAATATTCCACGGTGAGAACTTCGAGAAGGGGGCTCTGAAATAGTTTACAGGGAGGCAGAAAACAAAGAGGGGCGATCCCGGCAGAGCTCTGCCAGAGCCGTGCAACTACCGTAGCCCAGAGGGCCACTTGCAAGCTCCAGCGATACACCTCCGAGGAAAAGCTCAATTCGACTGTTGATGGTTTCAGAAATTTTGTGAAAATAGATAGCAGCTGGGACTTTTGAAAATGCTGTTATTAATTCTGTACTCACCGTAATTATAAATTGGCAAACACTTTCAACTGTTTGATGTAGATGCATGTAGAGTTTATTATGCAATAGATTAATCGGCCAAGTTAGTGACTTCATCTTCATTTTTGTACATTTATGTGTTATCTGTTTCCAAGATTTGTTCCTTACAGAAATGTTTAAAATGTGGTATTTGAATGTATTTATCTATGTATACACAAAATCTTTCCGGAGTCTGTAGGATATGATTTGCATATTATAGGATTCCAGGTCAGGCAGATATTTTTGTTTTTCTTCATCTGTTTGTGCCTTGGTTTCTTCAGATGTCAAGTGGGAAGGACACACTAGTATTAATTTTGTTCCACAAAGCTTCTAAATGATCATTCCATTGTTTGAACATATTATGCATTGATGTTAGCTTTAATAATCCCTATCAGTATTAATATTATGTGCACAGCGTCCATTATCTGCTGAAGGAACAGGAGAGGACGAACATCTACGAGTGGTTATCAATGAGCTCTAGTTCTCTTTTTATATGGGTAAGAAAGCCAGTTCCTTTATCTCCAGAGTAATGGCGTATCCCGGACAGGCAGGCTCTCATCTGTCTGCCACTCCCGCTCTGAAGGCAGACCCACCTTCCCGCTTTGTGTGTGGAAAGCTGATAGTTTCTTCCGCAGACCTGTTGTTCAGGGAAGCGGCAAATAGAAGACTTTGCTCTTCCAACTACTCCCAATTTTATTTCTTTTCATTAGCGTTTTCCCTCCATTTCCACTGGGAAAACGGTTGATGGCGATGGAGAAAAGCCTATGGAGAGTGGCCGAGCTGTGGGCTCCGCTTGCAACCAGCGGATCCTTGTCTTTTGTTCAGTCTCCAGAGTCGAGCTGCTCTCGCCTGCTCCACACCTGCTTTGTGTTCTAGAGAAGAATTAATTACGGCTGAATTAGTCATTTAACCCCCAAAGGACTTGGTCAAAATAAGAAGTAATCAAAAGGCCGTCGTGCAGAAGTAAAGGAATTCCCATCCCGGGAGGACAGAGACAGTCAGAGACATTAATGGCACGTGCTGCTTAAAGCAGAACGAAATTAAAACCATCCTCACACAGAAACAGCAGGTTGCAAAATGGGGCACGCACTTTGGGAAAGAATTACTTAAATGATCAAACAGGTAGGGATGATATGACTTAGCAATCACGTTCCTAGATATATACCCAAGATGCGCATATCTGAACGTATGTCGAAATACGTGAATATGAATGGTGGCACTTTTTCCTAAAAGACAGTGGCAAGAACTCTAATGTCCTCCGTGGATGAGTGGATAAATACAGTGTATCCATAGAACAGAACACTTTCCAGCAATCTATAAAAAAAAGATGAGTTGCTGCATTCTATTGCTATCGGCAAGAGAATATTTTAAATTAAAGGTTATGTTTTCCAGGGAGTGGAGAGGTCCTCCACCCACCTCTTTCCCTCAGAAGTGAAGGGATACCAGAAGTATAGATACATGGATGCCTGCTGGGAAAAGGGCAGCGATGTCTTTTCAGATCAAGGATTTCTTCCCCAGGTTTCAGTGACACTTTCAATTGTGTGCAGGACTAAGGAAGGGCAGAAAAGACAACCAAAACTATGCCCGTGTTGACAATTAGAAAACAACAAGCCAACCATAGACCACAAAATGGACTTGTAACCTTAAATATATAAGTTCCCCCTCCCCTGTGGCACCTAAAAGTCTTGGTTGACAGTCAGAGAGATGGCAATTTTGGAAAAATGAGTCTCACTGTGTCCCCTAAAGATGGCTTTTAAATAAGCCCTTTTTATCTATGTAGAGTTGACTCTTTTGGTTCGGACCTGTGATGAGCAGATGGGCCTATAATTATATTGGCCTTTAGTTGGCTGGTAGTACTACAACCTACACGAACGGTTCTGGTTACTAACAGCCTCATATTTCATGACTCTATTTGAATGAAATGCCTAGAAAGGAAAAATCAATAGAGAAGTGGTTTGCCAGTTGTGTCAGGTTAGAGTGTGATTATGTCGGGGAGAAGGGGGAATGGCTGCTCATAGGTATAGGTTTCCTTTTCAGGTACCAAAAGGGTATAAAATTCGCTGTGATGGCTGCGCATGTCTGAGTACATTAACAACCGAATTGCATACAAATGAGTTGTACAGTATGCGAATCATATCTTGGGAAAACTGAGACTGAAAAAATAGGTTAAACGTGTGGGTGACCACTCTCCTTCCTGAACCCCACTGTGCCACTCAATGGGCTTTAGAGGTTAGCCACAAGGTATCAAAACTGCCTCTGGAAGACAGGAGGCATTTGTGTCAGGATGCTAGCATGAAAGATTTCTTTAAGACATAAAGAAGAAATTAGAATAAAAAAGGAAGCGCGTCGGAAGCTGCATTTTCTAGTGATGTGCCTGTTCACCGTGGCTCCTTGTCAAATATTCTGCTATCGTGGGCTTTGTGGCGATATTTCCACTTCTACTACAAAACCACGTTAGGAGAAAAGAGCTTTGCGAAATTGGTGAGACTGAGGAAAGCAGCCCAAGAGTGGCCTGAAGGGAAAACACTGAGTCTCTTTATCTTGGCATCAAAGGCCTGTTAGATCCCAGACAGGTGACAGAGGCGCGGCAAAAGTGAAAGAGAACATCAAGGTGACACCGAGGGCTCTGGGGAAATTCTGCTCTCAGGGAACCCAAGTTGCTGCATCTGCTAATTCATCGCCCTGGCCTCTCCTTGCAGTCTGTGGTGGGACTTGAACAAACATGGCACAGGGAAGTGTCTGTAGGGGTAGAGCGAGTCCTAGCTGCAAGCGCAGAGCCCTTAGTGATGGTTGATTGAGTGGCAACACTCTGGACACCGAGGCAGGAGAAACAGGAGCTGCCTTCTAATCCCACAAGTCTGTGCCTGCTCACACAAATAGCATATAAGCTGAAGGAATCAAAGGCCAGAGCCTCTGGGGCTCTGAGCAGAGGAAAGAGGGCGGGGGGCATAGCTCAAGGGTTAAATCACTTCCCTAGCACGAACAAGGCCCTGAGTTTGATCCCCCAGCCCCATATAGAAACTAGCTGGGCATGATGTAGCATACCTGTAGTCCTAGCACTCAAGAGTCCGAGGCACGAGGATAGCCAGCCTGAGCTGCGTAGTGAGTTCAGGAGTTGACTGGCCTACAAAGCAAGGCTGAGCCTCAATAATAATGATGAATCACTAAGTAAAAGGAAATAGAGAAGAGAGAGAAGGAAAGGAAGGACGGAAGGCAGAAGCCATGTCATGCTATTTTCTTGAAAACTCCCTGCTGGAAATCACATCTGGTCGCTTAAACATATTGCCCCCACTGTGTGCTCACCGAAATCCCACACTCTATCTGGCATGAGTGTGCAGATGGTAATACTCACAGGAAGACATGCAAAATGTGGGAGCCACTGGATTTAATCCACACCTGCTGACTCCAGGCTAGTTCTTTTTCATACTAGTTTTTTGATTAGTTTTTTTTAGTATTACAAAATATTTTTTGCTTTTCTTTACATGCTTCCAATATTTTCCTAAGATCTGTTACTGTAAGGTAGGATCGCTTCCCACCCTTTCCTGAATTCTTAAGCTACCATCACACTAATTTAAAGAGACAACCATTTAAATTGCTTTCTGACTTGCCAAAGACAATATAAACCAGGGCTTGGGTCCAAGATTCCTTTCTGTCTGTCACATGCCGTGCGCATGTTTGGACTCATCATAAGCCATCAACACGTTTATTTATTTATTTATTTTGGTGCTAGGGACTGAGCCTTAGGCTTTCGCACTGAGCTATAGCCCCAGCCCATTTTTATTCTCGATTTTCACACAGGATCTCACAAAGTCATTAAGTTACCCAGATCTTGCAATCCTCCTACCTCAGCCTCCTTGAGTGTTGGAAGCAAAGGCTTGGGCCACCGGGTCTGGGAACAAACACGTCTGAAAGAAGAGATTCGTTCAGACGTTTATCTAATTTCCTGTTGTTCTTCTTCCCATTAGCAGCTGTTTTCACGTGGCAGGGGACCGTGGTAAGCCCAATTCACTCGCTATCTCATTTAGATGCAGTTATTACCAGCTTCTTTGACCTCAAGAGCCTGAGAAAGGATTCTGGGTCTGTTTCCAAAAGGCCGAAGAGCTTGAGCCTTCAGCAGCCTGGCCTCAGAGCCATTGGGGTATGTCGCCACAAGACCACCCACCAATGTGGTAACAGGACCCAGGGCCAAGCTGAAGCGCTCTGGCTTCTTGGCTGCCTGCCTCATCATTAGGCCTCTACCAAGGAAACCAAGTCCTCCTGAGCCATGGGTCCCCTGCTAAGCATTTCCCTTCTGTCCACCGAGCTAACAGGGGCACCCCGAAGTTGCTTTTCTATCCTGGCACATGCAGTCCCAGGCAAAGAGCCAGAGCCTCCAACTGCACCATCAGCACGGTGAACGCTCTGCCTAATCACCCTACTAAATCATCAGGCTGAGTCCCGGCAGTGCTCACGCTCCTCGTCTCCATTCCTCCACAACTCTCCTGAGGGTTTCATTTGAGCCTTTCTCTCCCAACCAAAGCCATGGAAGGATGGCATTATATTTCTTCACAGCTAATAGCCAGACTATGAAATCATCCAACAAGCAATTCCCAAGCCATGTGAATCAGTCGTAACAGATTTCCTTCATTTTTATAACCCTGGAGATGGAAGAAGGGCCAGGAGGGGAATGAAGGAGAGGGTTATTGCCAGGTATTGTTAACATTTTCCCTGGGTAATGGAAGCGAGAGCAGCCCAGGTCAGATTAGAAGCAAGATCTCCTTGGAAAAGCTAGGCCATAACAGGCCCTGTTAGAGCCATACTGGATTCATTACGATGCAGGAAGTGAAATCTGACATGGCTGACACTTAACACCCTCACCACATCCTGCCTCCTGGACCATGAGAATAAAGATATTGTATTTTCAGTGGCACTGACATTTTTATACCTCTTAATGAAAGAGGAAACAACTTTCGGGAACTGGCTGGAAGGATGAGGAATCAAAGACCACGTTCCCAGTCTGGAGGAAGAGAGTGACGCTAGTAGGAAGTTGTACCAGGAAGGAAACATCCAATCCTATATTTTGAGTGAATAAAGCAAAGTATTTGGCCTCAGCCTGGGCAAAGAATGGTTTGAATGAGAGAAAAAACAAAGACAGCGTTTCAAAGCTGAAAATCCAGAATTGACTTTTGCAGTACCTGAAGTAGTTGAGATATTTTAGTCTTTGCCATGTCCTCAATAATTGCCAGAAGAGCAAGTGCTTTAAAGGTTTCACTAGCTATTTAAGGCTACTTGAGGACACATGGATTTCAAGCACAGACGAGTCGTCTAGGTTAATAGCACATCTTGCCCAAAGATGACAATTTACATAATCCAGACTGAAGATTTGGACTGCACCCTTGCTAAAAATCACCCTTTCAAAGGGCCTGTTCTTGCCTACCAGAACACCCCCCTCAGCACCCGAAAGCAAGCAGGGAATTATGCCCACCGTCACTAGGACACAGGTAGCTCTTTCCCTTCTGTCAGGTGTTGACGTGCACAGCCAGCCAGAAATGATTCTTTTTGCCATTCAAAACCCAGATTGTTCTTGCTACAATTGATGATTATTTTCTCGTATCAGTTGAAAGTGGAAAATAGACATCCCTTTGACCGTTCAGATAAGATGTGTAGTTGACATTTATAGATGATAGGGATTCTGGTGTCTCCAGAATTTTGGATAAGTGGCTTTTCCTTACAAAGGGAACCATGTCCCCTGAATATAACAGGAATTGGTAAGTCAACAGGGCAGTGTCTTGGGAGTGGCACCGCCATACTGTCACGATAATGACAGCAGGAAAAAAAAAAAACTATGTTCTATGTTCTGTCCTAACACTATAACCTAATTTTCTAATCTTGGAGCATTTTTTGAACTTAAAATATGCCATTTTTTCATTTCGCTTGTTTACAAATCCTCTCCCTACCATCACACAAATTCCTTAAAATTTCAAGAAAGAAAACAAAAATTTCTTATTAGCATCTCAAATGTCTATTGTTCTAGTTTATTTTCTTAAAGGAGGGGCTTAATTCTTCACTTTCTCTAGATTGTCTGTGTCCAGTGGGCATGAGGCATGGTTCACAATCACTAAGACATAAAAGGTGGAAGGAACCTCAATGTTTGTCGTGAGGGATGGATAAAGCAGTGTAACGATTCTTACTTTTTCTAACAACTTTGAGTTTGTATGATCCCACAACTTAATTCTGTGGCTAGTGCTTTCCTGCTTAATATGTTTTTTACTACCAGTAACTATGAAGCTCCCTCACAAAAAGCAAAACCAAGCTCAATGTTAACGGCATCAAAATTCTCTTAGTGTATTTATATATTCCGGATATGCATGATATGCTATGCTATTCCTTAAATATTTTTCTTGGGAAAGCATTTTTTCCTTTTTCATTTCAACCCTACTTTCCACAACACTGCAACTTCCACATGCACACATATGTACACACGTGCACACAGTATATTCATGCACACAGTCATATAGGCCTGCACACATACCTGCACATATGCATGTACACATGCACACAACCATATACAACCATGTGTATGCATCTCTGAGAACTCTCTTTTAAGTTCTTCCAACAACTCTGTAGAAATAAAGTATTAGTATCAACTTATTGGTGGAAAACATTGGTGTGCATTGAGAAAATGACATTAAGAGACTGGTGATCAGTCTTATCTTGCTTTGTTGTGTGTCAACTCTTTCATCAGCAAAAGGCTATAGGAGTAAACAAGTAAAGGTCATTGGAGTAAACAATATATAAAATTTAAGATAAAAAGATTTGTCACTGGCTATGGGTCTTGGATGAAACACTATTTCTGGGCGTCAGCCATCTCATCTGTGAAAGGAGTGCACTGTTATCTGAACCATCTTTTTCATAGGATATGAGAAATAGGATAAGGAATAATGAGAATATATATCTAAGTACATCATAAACTTTGAGGTATACTTGGGGTTTTTTTGTTTGTTTGTTTGTTTGTTTTTTGAGGTAGGGTCTCACTCTGTAGCCCAGACTGGTCCAGAGCTCCCAATGGAGCCCAGGCTAGCCTTGGACTCATGGCAATCCTCTTGTCTCAGCATCCTGAGTGCTGGGATTACAGGAGTACGCCACCACGCCCAATTTGTGTGGTGCTGGGGAATCGAACTTTCTTACTTAGTGCTTGGTTTAGCGCTTGCTAGGCAAGTGCTTTAATCGCTGAGCCATTCCTCCAGCTTGAGATCTACTTGTTAAAGTAAATAGGCAGGAAGTATTTGGCCTGATACTGTCTCTGGACTTAGAGTTTTTAATCCAAAACCTAAAATGGTTGCATAATAAACAGTTGAGTTTCATCTCATCGCAAGTAGCCAATCACGATAGCCAACTCATTACACCATGAACAATTGGGGCAGATCCTGTAGAAAGTGTACGAGCTGTAACCAACCGGGCAAGTTCTCTGTTTTTCTGAGTCTCCAGCAGAAACTCACTGCTCATCGTGCCACTGTGCACAACCTTCTGAACTTCTAGTTCTGAATGTGGCCTTTTTTTCTCTGCAAAAAACCCCAAAACAAAACAAAACAAAAACCGCACAACAAAACCACATGAGACTTCACTAAATCCAATCTGTTTGAAGTTTTTCTTTGACCATATGCATTATAAGAGATTGGGACTGATATTTTTTAACACTCAGATTTTAATTTTCAATGGCAGCATAAAGCAAGGTTAGTTGTACAGGGTCTCCAGAGGCAAAATACCTGGACTTGTACCTAGATTTTGCTACTTAGTAGTTGTGTGACTTGGGGTAAGTTATTAGCTGAATTCCAAGTGCGTTGTTTTCCTTACGCTTGCACTTACCTCACAGGGCAGCTGTGGTTCCACTGCCCTACTTGGTCATATTTGCAAAACACTCGACGTGATGATGCCTATCTTATTAGCTTGCCTGCTATTTCACTGCTATTGTTCTTTATTTTTATAATTTCCCTTTTTTTTACTCTTCTCTCTCAAACATGAACTTAAGGATTGGAACATTGCTGACCTATTTTCAATCCTTGGCACTGGTGGAATTTCTTTCAGGCCTCCCTTACATGGTTTGCATTTGACTGTTGATTCATCCCTCGGCTCCCAGGATACTTTGCCTTATGTCTTCCCTCAGCTTCTGTTCAATTATCGTAAATATAGTATCATCGTCTTCAGAAGACCAGACCGTGCCCGGCTGGAGCACCGCTATTTCTTCGGTGTCCCATTTCTTCAAAACCTGACAGACACGTTCATCATGACAAGAAAGCATCGCTAACAACCTACAAACGCAGTTCTACTTACCACTTCACCTGTTTTGCTTAATCTCATAATATTCTTATTTTGTAGCATCTTTGTATGTTTTAGCAGTATTGCAGTGTACCGTATTTCTTTACAGTTTGGGCAGAAAATACGTGTTTCGTCCACCAGAAATCTCTTAATAAGTAAACTTTACTTTCTTGCTTTGGGGATCTCTTCCATTTTCTGTGTCTCCTGACAGCATGGAGTGTCCTTCTTGTCATTTCTGCCAGACTTCATGACCGTGTCCTGCCTCAGCTTTTCAATGAAACTTAAAGGGCATATAGATATTCATTTTACATTATCTCTATCCCACTTCTATTAGAGTACTAATAATCCCTTTATGGTAATTGTTTGGGGGTCCTGTGCTGTGGCTCCTGTGCTGAACTTCTTGACCTTTCCACACACAGAGTCTGGCTTCCTGTGTATGACCTTGGCTTAAAGACAGCTACTCCCCCATTCCTTCCCTGCTACCCTAACCTTCCTCAGACTTTGTAAACTTCTCAGGCCTCAAGATAACGACTTCACTGGCCTAGGCTGCTCGTCACCTGGTGACGGCAACACTGACCCTTAGCACGACCTGTCTCCCTTAACCAACAGCCCACTTGCCTCCTCTCTCACTCTATCAGGCAACACTGCTTTATTTTCTTCTACCCAACCCCTGACCCATATTCCAGTTAAACAGCTCAATCCCTTATCTTCATGCTGTCTAGTCCATCCACACCAAATAAAATTCTGTTCATTCCATGATCAGGGTCTGATTCCTGCACCTGTTTCTGAGACACAGGGCCATAAAAGCCTTACACCTGGGCCTGCAGCCCACACAGGTCACGGGGACCATAAACTTAAACTTCAAATTGTGTTGCTGCTGATCATATTTTGATCTATACCTGGGTCCTTCTTTGACCTAACAAATTGATTTTTAGATTTTTTTCTTTTTTCTATTAGAAGCCAGAGATTACATCCCAGGCACCTTTGGGACAGAACAGGTCGTGCTGTGAGTGTGCCAACCCAGGGAGGCTTCTTTTCCAGAAACCCCACCGTGGGCCTTACTTGTGAAACTATCATGGCTACCGATCCACTATTCGGTTTTTTCTTTTTTGGTTAATAATCACCTTCCGTACAATCAGTCCCACTCGTGGTCTCTCCTCTTCTTACAGAAGCTCTGCACCAGCCTTCTGTGTTGTTTCTCTTCAGCACCTGTCTACCTCAGTTGTGGGTGGGTGTCTCTCCAGCCCTCGAGTCCCCCCATCCGCCTCTCTCAGAGAGGGCTGCTGCCAGAGCTTTGATTTTTGCTTAAGCTCTTCACTTTGATCCTGTCTTTGAAAATTCCTTCCTTTTTGGTCTTTGATTTTTGCTATTTCTGCTCAATTTCCTTCACCTTCCCCCCCACCCCCCTTTAAAGAACTCCGTTAAATGATCCCACAGTTGGAAATAGCTATTTACTTCTCTAAAGATGGTAGCTTTATACTTCCCCTTGAAATTCACATATGTCTCTCTTTCTTTCTTTCTTTCTCTCGTGTTCATTTTTCTCTGAGATTCTTGGAAGTAAACCTGGACAATCCTCATTCTTCTTATCATAGGCTAAGCCTTTCCTTGTTTTAATAAGACTCTGTACTCTCCACGTGCCGCTGTCAAATGTCTGTCTGAGAAATTTAATTTAGTCTTTGCCAAAGATGGAGTAAAGTAAGCACTACATTCATTCACCCCTCTTTACAGTTACCGCTGTGGCTACAATTCCAGAGAGTGGTCTCTTTCTTCCCCTCTGTT
This sequence comes from Ctenodactylus gundi, assembly GCA_004027205.1. Classification (NCBI taxonomy): domain Eukaryota; kingdom Metazoa; phylum Chordata; class Mammalia; order Rodentia; family Ctenodactylidae; genus Ctenodactylus; species Ctenodactylus gundi. The sequence continues at coordinate 64,199 of PVKB01004361.1, read as the reverse complement.
GGTCAGAGAATGTCAACTTTTAAGGCGTTTTTGTTATTAACTCATTCATACCGATGTGTTAGAAATTTATGTGAACACTTCCTTCCTTCTTGCCCTGTGCAAGATTTCTGAAATACACAGCAATAACTACGATCAAGCCTATTTTAGGGCCAGGTGCAGTGGTACAACCTGTCATCCCATCACTGTCTCAGAAGCTAAGACAGGATTGCAAATTGAAGCCCAGCCTGGGCAATTAAACTGTTTAGCTTGTCCTTGTCACAAAACAATAAGACATTAATGAATTAATTAACGAAAGGCTGAGGGTGTTGCTCAGTTTCAAAACTCAGGGTTCGATGCTCAGTACCACAAATAAGTAAACAAGCAAACAAAAACTATTGAGGCAAAAACAACTTTTAGTGAGAATTTTGCCATGTAACCGGTATTGTGCATTTTATCATATCAAATTTTTTATAGCTGTAAACATCCCATAAGACAAGCACAAAAGCTAGCAGAACAATTTGATATTTAATTATATATATATATCTCACAGATTTTATAGAGATAAACTGAAGGTCAAGACTATTGACCCCTTCGATGGTAGAAACAAAATTTAAATGCCTGATTCCCGGTTTTCACTTGGCCACAGCAAGCATATGTTGTTAACCTTAACCACTTTTACCATTAAAAAATGAAGCATTCTAAACACACTAAAAAATAAAAACATACTACAATCAGAATAACTGAACAACGGGAAACATTTTGCCACATTATTTCAGAGTTTTTATTATTGTTTGTAAAATAGTAATATTTTATAAAAACAAAATATTATTGCAGTGCAGCTGATGACCATTATAGACTCCAATTTAATTCTATGATACTGAATTTTGAATATAATTGCTTTAAGCCAGTATACGGTGCTGTGGTGAAGAAAGTGTTTGGTGCTAATTGATTGGCTGTGTCTTAGTTTTGCTCTATTTTACTAAGAACACACTGTTTCAACGACTATGCTATTTAGTTTCTCCCTGCATTATTAACGGACAGCGAAGGTTAGTTAAAACTCCGTCTACCCAATGCAGAACTAGACAGGGAAGCTGGTTCTCAAGTTCTCAGAAGGAAAAAACTCCCATGCATTCTACAACTGCTGTCTGAGTCATTCATGATCTAAATTAATGATGTGATGTTTCTTGAATAATGGTACAAGCTGGGCAGCACCATCGTTTCAGTCTAAGACATCATTGGGGTCAGTCTGAGATGGTCTTGCTTATCGACAGAATCGATTTTCATGGACAAAATGCCATTGTGAAGAGTTTGATTTTTTTTTTGCTGGCTTATGAATAAATGACAGAGTAGTATTAATGGACAAGTTTATACTATTAATATATTCACGACTATAAATTTGTGCTTTGAAGGAATACAATTCGTAGCGTTTTATTAGAATGCCCATGGCAAAGATTAATGGGGGCCAGTAGTAACTGGGCACTAGATGATCATGTTGTGAAGTCATTGGCCTGGATTTGTCTTATGTTTAAGAGAACTGTCAGGGAGCTCTCCCTCATCGAAATTCCATACTTTAAAGGAAATATTGAAAATTTCAATCAATAAGATGAGGAAAAGTTTACAAAAGTGTCATTATGAAAGAGAATCAACAAATAATCACTTTTAATCATAACAAACAGAGTTATGAATACCTGCAATCCCAGCACTCATGAGGCTGAGGCAGGGAGATTGCAGTGAGTTTGAGGCCACTGGGCTACTTAATGAGTTCAGGACCAGCATGGACTACAGAGTCAAATTTGTCTCAAATGATAATAATAATAATAATAATTAATAATGCTAATTATTATACATTTAGTTGGATCAGGCACAGTTGAAACTTCTTTCAGTGTTTATTCTTGCTGAATACTGACAACCATCAAATTAATTATTCTTAGTTTCATTCTTTTTAAATAAAGAAAGAGGAACTTAGTTTACACAATGTACAGGACACTGCCCAGTTATTAAATGGAATGTCGAAATCTGTTCCTGTCTGAGGATGGCCTCCTCACTGCAGCAATGGAAGCTGACCTTTCTCTCTGAAGTGCCTGTCAAATTTTAATACTTAAGATACTAAATTTGCCATGCAAAACAGGAAAAAAAATAAATTAGAAAATGAAAGATTTGTCCAGTCTTCCATGTGTGCCTTCAGCAAATACTGCACATCAGTCATCACGTCCGGCTTCTACTGGATTTTCAATTGTTTGACCTTTGTCTGTCTCATTATCGCAACTCCGTTTGTTTTTTCTCACACAACATCAGATGCATATAGCACCAAGCGCTACTGAAGGGAAGTTTGGAACGGAACAATTACTTGTTAGTGCTTAAGAGTTCCCAAGATTCATGGACTTTTATTTATAAGTACGATGCAGCACCTTTCCCAAAGAGTTTCTGTTAATTTTTATTACTTCTGTTTGCAAATGAAAGAAACTAGTGATGGCAAATTAAAATATTTCCAGAATGACTTCTGCTCTAAAGATACTGAGGATGATGTGCGCGGCTCGATTTTCCGTTAGCAGAGCCTCTGGAGCAAGCTGAGTCATCAGTAAATGTTGCGTAGTATTAATCTGATCTCTAGCAGAAGAAATCAAGAAAGCTGCAACAATGCAAGTATGAGCGATAGAGAGTAAGAGACAAATGAAGACATCTGTGTGTGTGTGTGTGTGTGTGCGCTCGCGAGGATTACGTCAAGAGCTTTCCCATTGAGCTACAACCTCAGCCCCCTTTTATTTATTTATTTATTCATTTATTTTGAGACAAAGTCTTGCTAAGTAGCTATGTTTGTCTAGGTTGGACTTGAATTGGTGATCCACCTCCTGCCTCAACCTCCAATAGTCCTGGGATTACAGCAGGCTTTGGTTCATAAGGACAACCTTTAAAAGGCTTCTGTTCTAGCTATCATGACCCCCCAAAAAATTACACAAGAAAAATGTGAGCTAAACTTTGAGTATAAGTTAAAATTTTTTTTCTTAGGCTAAAAGACTTGTTTAATGTTGGTGCCAGGGAATTTCCAGTGGAAATTATACTAACTAGACTCTTATTTATTTCTGTTATAAGAGATAGTCTTGTGTGAAATGAAGGAAGGGCCTCTGTTTCCATAGAAACTTATATTGCATGAAAATAGTGCCCCAGGCTCAGTCTTTGCTAGCAGTAATTTTTATATTACTTGCCTAGAATTTTCACACAAATTATGCTAGCCTTTAGAATGCGCTGATGGAACGGCAGCAGCAATTTAGGGACAGTGAAACTGAGAAGAGAGGTTAAACAAGGCACCGGAGGACACAGAACAAACAGTCCACGGTTTCCGTCTCCAAATCAGGGTGTTGCCACACTCATCCTCCCCTCTGTGAGTGTGTAGCACATTCCTAGCCCTAATTACTATAACAAATGGGGGAAATTCACTTCAAAACAGTAAATTGCTATGCTCGGATCACAGCAAACAATGGATCATTACCAAGTTAATAAATTTGTAACATTTGTGTCTTGTAATTGTTTAAGGAGTTTTTGCTCCTGTGGTTGGCCACATGAGGGCGCGGCCCAGCTCTCCTGCTGTGGTGACCTAACAGGCTGACCATCCGTCTGGCCCTCCCAACGAGGTGCCCTGTGCGCCCTCATACGGTGACTAAGAGCGCCCGGGTCCAAGGCAGACCGGTGGTCCTGCAGGGTGACTGGAGCCCCTCCTTGCAGGCGGGAGACCCGCTCCACTCCTAGGTTTCCAACCGTCCCATTCTTCTCCTGCTCCCTCTACCGGTGAATGTCTTGCCTACCTCATCTCAAATTGGAAATTGATTCTTGATTAACTGAAACTGATGAAATTTGTATCAGACCCCTTCCTCCTAGAGTTCTCCTTTTAAGTAACAGGTAGCTTCATTCTGCAAGCCTAACTAGACCTCCCCTTTCTTGGGAGAACTCCAACGTGGAAATGCAGATCCACAGAGTGAACGTGTTAGAGACGAAGAACTAGTACAGGTTTCCACAAAGTTGTTCCCCATTCCAGGATACGAGCGTAACACGAAAAAATCTGGATCTGAAATCAGCTGTAAATGTACAGTGAATTTTCACAGGCCTGTAGTCCACTTTTGAGATTTAATGATGCAGAACTCACCTTGGGAGGCTGAGGAAGGAGGATCACAAGTTTGCGCCCAATGGCAACTAAGCGAAAGTGTGTCTCAAAATGAAAACCAAGTAATGGGCTGGGGAAGCAGCTCGGTGTGAAGGCGCTGTGCCGGATCCCCAGTGCCACCGACGTACACACGAAAAAGATTAGTAAGGCATGGCGAGACAGCCCAGTGTGAAGCTTTGGGTTCAATTCCCGGTACAGCGAAACAAAACAAAGCAAAATCAAAACAGGCCTACCATTGGTCACAATAAAAACAAAGAGAATTTTATTTTACATTTACATTGCATTTAACTATTTATTCCAAAACAGATATTCTCCTCAAGGCCATGGCTAATATCATTCTCTATGATCCTCTAATAATTAACCTCATTTTTTACCTACAGTATGTCTCACCCACAATTTGCGTCTAACTTTATTTGATGGAGGAACTCAGGGTTAGAAGGAATCTCATCAGAGAAGAAATTCTTCAGTGGATATTATTTTTAGAATTCAAAATAAATCAGTTTAATGACTACAACGTAAATATTATCAAAACACGCCGTTACCTAGAAATTGATGCACCTAACTGTGCAGTAGTTGCTTTTGTGTTTGTGGATATACTTAGTATTGTTGAAAACCATTCATCCATGAAAAAATTAAGTGCCATGGAAATTAATCTTAACCAAAATACTTTCTTGGCTAAGTTAAATCATCAAATGATAACAACACTCATGATATGACATATTTTAAACAGACTTCCATCACAATTTATTTTACAGAAAATAAAAATGGTACGTAACTTAGCAAATGCCGCTTAGTGAATCAGTGGGGTGGTATAGGGGATTTTAATTCAACCGGCTCAGTTCTTAATCTCTCCAGACTGCTACCTTTAAAAATGTGGGGATTCCATTCGGACACAAGACTCTAAAAAATATGATTAGTGTTATAAGACTGAAAAGCTTTAGTTTCAAAATTTTGAGAGAAGAGATTGAGAGTCCACTTCCATGTCCAGAGGGATTATCGGATGTGATTATCAGATGTCTTTTAAAGAAAAATTAACACCTAACGCAGAGTGAGGGTGTGGAGATAAGAGAATAGCTGTCTTCTTGAGCTAAGATTTGGCCTATGATGCATTCGCTTGAGTTGTTAAGGCTGGACAGACAGAGTCCAAGACAGGAAGGTGACCCATGGATTTGAACATGTGGATTTGCTCGTCCTTAGAAGGTCACCAAAGGCTGTTTCTACTGGTTTTCTAGTTTTGTCTGCCCCCATCCCAAGCAAGCCCATGCCCAGGGTCATTCAGCTTTAGCTCTGTGTGGACCTGGGGAGAATCTTCTGCCTCTGCCCGCTCCGTCTGGCTCCCCTCACTGGAAAGGGGCTGCTAAGAGGCTGGGCGCCCCACTCCTATCCCACTGCACTCACTGGCCATGCGCGGGACAGGCTTCCTAGCTCTTCTGCATCTGCCTAATTAGTTGGGGCAGCCTCAGTTTTGTCTTTCCGTCCACTCAGGTTCACACTCCGATGATGGGTGCTCCTCCCCCATTGCATTCTTTCTGAGCAGAGCAGAGTAGAGGAATGAAATTGAAGGTGTACAGAATGCTCATTTACTTCTTGATTCTCATAGTATCGGGGACGGAGCCCAGGGCCTGCACATTATGCTAAATCCCCTGCTCATTAGATTTGATTTTCAGACATTTTGCTAAGTTGCTGAGTTGCCCAGGCTGGGCTGAAACTTGCTGTCCACCTGCTTCAGCCTCTCAGAGTGCTGGCACTGCAGAGCTGCCCCCACCAGGGCCATTTTGAGGCCCAAGGCTTAGAAGTTGGCTTTGGATGCCACAGTAAAGATTTAATACCACTTGGTCCTTAGCTCAAGCCACTTGTGAGAAAACAGGCTTTTCTTTTATACTTATTTATTTATTTTTTATTTTTTGCCACAGAGATATGGGTTCAGGGTTGGACCATCAGTACATAGCTTAAAATATCAGTAATACTCTAGCTGTTATTTGTCTTTTGATGTTTTCATGTAGATCACTAGGAAGCGTAATATGGAGAGAGAAAACTCAATAGCTTAAGAGCAAGATTCAGGCATTCGTGGCTCTCAGATTATAATAAACAATAAAAAATTGAAGCCTACTTATTTCCACCTTTAATAGAACTACAAAGAACAAAATGGTCACACTTATTTTTCTTTTTTGAAATGTACAAAGTAAAAATTCCAAGAACACATTATTATGCATATTATTCTTTTGCACAATAGACTCTTGACTGGTTATTTATTTATTTGAGTTATGTTTATTAGGGCCTTTCTAAGCTGCTGTAAATGTGTAAATTACATAGTGAAACCTATTTTTCATGTGCTTTTGAAATCATCATCATGATTATTATCTTATTTCCATTGATAAATCAGAAACATCATTCTACTTTGTATAAATGTATCAAACATCACATTGTATTTCTTAAATGTACATGATTATGGTTTATGAATCAACAATAGCGTCAATAATGAAAATAAACGCATCTTAAAGAGAAACCAAAGAATGTACAAAGAAAAGCCAAAAATGTAAGGGTTGTGGCAGGTAAGAAATGAATAAATATTGCGAAAAGACCCAGTGCTCCAATTATAGGAATGACATGCTGTTTTAAAATCAATTCCATTTTCAAAATGAGCATGATATTCTTCCTGTTCAGATGAGAGAAGCTCTGATTTTATGCCACCAAATCAAATTCAGTGGCTGAGACACAGGCAGACGACTGACATCATGTGGACTAGCCTTGTCTATTAGACAGTCCACAGGTCATATGTGGGTGGACCAAAGTGGTTTTGAATGTTGCTGGGCACAAATCTGTGAACTTTCTTAAAACATCGTGAATATTTTTGCAATTTTTTAGATTCAAACGCACAGTTCTCAAGACAGTGGATGGACCAATCAAGCAACAAGTGGTGCACACAAGTAACATTTGGAGTAGCACATGATCACGAAATCCCAAGCTCAGTGAAACCATTGTCTATTGCATATATGTACTACTAATAAAGTCATGAGAAAGGATAAAAACAAATATTGGAGTATTATCCACAATTTGCATTGTAATTATAAATAGTTTGACCAGAAGAAATGAAAAACGGAAAAGCAATAGAACGGTTCTCCTTGTTTTGGGAAAGTTAGTGGATCAACGTCCAACTCTCTGGAAGTGATTGCAATTCTTAATTTTTAAGGTGCTTGTCCAAAATCTCTATATGATTTTAGTCTTCGCGTGATCCATCCTAGAAGTAGCTCCAAAGTGCCCATATTGCCATAAAGCAAAGGTGTGAATGAGGTGTGATTCTGAAGCAGTGACTCTTTTTCTTGGGAACCTGGTTTGTGTTTTTGTTGGTCCTTTCTAAATGTTGTAATAAAAATATGAAAAAGAAAATTTGATGATTTATATACATTAAACATACACTATACAGGCAGCCTAACAATTCCGCTTTACTCAGTAGAGCCCACGGCAGTCAAAAAGTTGGACACCCACTATATAAACGCTTACTCACATTCTTAAGCAATAAATACCATGCGGATTTAGGTAGGGAATGGATGGACATATTTATCTTAACTTCCTTAATTCTCACAAAATCAAATTTAATCACTTAAACATCAGTTTTCTCAGTAGTTCCCTCATGAGAAATCCAGGCCTTGAAATTTATCTCTTACTAACTTAACATTTTAATTTGGGACATGGGTCCGACCTAAAGCTATTCTCACTAAAAATAAGCAGTGTGGAGCTGGCTTACTGGGAATGTTTCTCACTACAAAGCCCTTGATTTTTCAGTGATGGAATTTACCTAAGTTAAGTGAATTTTTTATTTTCTTTTATGGAAGCTCTTATGACTTGTCTTGCTTTATTTTTTGACTCTAAACCTTTCACAGCAAGGACATGTTAAGATGTGGTGAAATATCAGTCTCCCAATGAAAACTCTTAAAACAACGTGTTATTTCAACACCCCCTGCTTCAGTGGCCAGTTGTCTCAACACTCCCTGAGTCTCAGCCCATCTCACAGCTAAACTTGTCGTCCGCATGTTTCCTGGAGAAATGGATTTCTCCCATTTGGAGGGAAAGACTTGGACTTCGTTCTGAACTTGAAGGAGGCCAGGTTGAGCCATGAAACTCAAGGCTCCGAGTGGAGTATGAGCCACCTTACCCTTCGGGCTGTGGCTTCTTCGCCATGGGTTCTCTCCTCTTTCATATGGTTAATCATCTAAGAAACACGTTAAAGTATTAAAATAAGTCTCACATGGAAGTTCTAATTGGACCGATGGACATAAAAATCTCAACTGTCCACCAGAGTGGGCTCAATCGCTGTGACACACGAGCAGTCCCTGGGAGTCAAAACACCTCATTCTGTGGAGTTTTCCAGGGAGTCAAAACATCTCAACTCCTCATGGCAGAGGTCACCCACGGGTTTTGTCTGTTTGCCTTCTTTTATTTCAATAGTAAAATGAAGTTAGTTGGGTACATATTTACTAAACATAAGAAGCGGTATCAGTCAACGAACCAGATCCAGCCATTATCTCTATTTAAATCAGGGGTGGTGAAGGTCAGCCTGTGCTCTGCCCCGTAGCCTTCAGCCACGTGGCTCAACCTGGTCGAGGCTTCACCGGAGAGGGACAGCTCCACCCATCACATTTTTTACGTTTAAAAAATCATTTAAATATTTACTTTTTATTTGAAATTTTCACCAAATACACAGACTAATTTTAAGCTGATAATTTTGTAAGGCCCTCACAAACGATACCACAAATATCCAAATGGCTTTTGGCAGGAAAAAAGGTTTCTCATGCCTGACTTAAATCATATAATCAAATAAGTTAAATGCACAATGCACATAACTAAGAAAGGAAAGCGTATGAATCACTAACCTGGCCAGAGCAGAAGAGAAACAGCGAGATGAATGTCAATGCCTTTCCCAGGGGCCTGCCAGGGGAAACTGACATGTAATTAGTAACTAATGTGTGATGGTGATAGACGGTATCAAATATGTAAATACAGCACTAAAGGTCTTCAGACTCAGAGAAGCCGGTAGAGCAGTTTCTCATATACACGCTGAAGAGGAGGATCAGAAAACATCCGCCTCATAATACCCTCTCACAGCATTTTTCCGTTTGTTTTTACAAAGATGCAGAATTTCTGACCTATTTTTAAGCCTATCTCCACTTGTCTGTGAAAACCTCCCTTCAGCCATCTGCAAGTTATTGCCTCACGTGGCAGATAGTTTCTAGGCCCTGTGTCCACAGCCACCATCTTCCTGCTGTGGCCTCTGTGCCACCTACTCGCGGAGGCTGCTGTCTCTGTGGTTAGCAGAGTGTAGGTCAGGCCAGGAAGCCTTGTGTGAAAGAGCAGTTGTTGGCAGCTTGGCTCAGAGACCAGAAGTCCTGCCAAGGATGTCTGCGCTGCTAGCTTTAGAAGTGATGGATGCTGGCCACAGGCTGGTTTTGAGTTTGGACATAAAAAAAAGCTTATGAAAAATGACATTATTGCAAACAGAGATTATCGTCGTGACTCTGTGCAAGCTTCATCACCAAGCGCACACCCTCCCTTGGTCAGAGGATATTTAACACTGTCTCTACTGCACATAAAGAGATTTTTAAGCTGTGCATGTCTCAAGTAGTTTCTATGAGCAGAATAGTCTAAGATATTAAACCGTCTTTACACCCGAGTCACATACGCCACACTTCCGCTGTAAACCACGGATTTGACTGCTTCTCTGTTTTATTCCTTGTTTTCTATGTACAAAGTCCTCGATCACTCTAGAGTCCAACATTAGAAAAGAGACTGGGTCGCTTCAAAAGCCCCAGAATACACTTGAAACTTAGGTTGTCTCTTTCATCCTTTACTTTCTATTAAGAAAATGAGCAGTATCTCACCACATCCTCAGAGGAGGTTTGTGTCATGAGAACAAAGTAAGAGAAAGACAGCAAAAAGCTGAGATGCTCAACAGTGTGTCTTCCATACCCTTTCCTTTGTACACAACTAAGAAAAGCACGTATCTGTCTGACCTGAAGTTCGAACTAGAAAAAGCAAGACGCAAGCGGGCCTGGTGGCTGGATCAGGCCTGCAACCCCAGCACCCCGGAAGGCTGGGGCAAAAGAATTGCAAGTTCAAGCCCAGCACAGGCAACTTAACAACTTAATGACGTCATGAGACTTTGTCTCAAAATCGAAAAAAAATTTGGAAAAGGGTTGGGGATATAGCTCAATGTGAAGGCCCTGCACTTGATCCTTAGTGTGAGAGAAGGAAAGAGAGAGAGAGAGAGAGAGAGAGAGAGAGAGAGAGAGAGAGAGAGAGAGAAAGAAAGAAAGAAAAAGAAAGAAAGAAAGAAAGAAAGAAAGAAAGAAAGAAAGAAAGAAAAAGAGAAAAAATCATAAGGTACTCAGGATTAGTCAAATTATGATATTTTGGCCAAATTTTGTTCAGTTCATTTGGAAAGCTTCATTTGGGCACTAACATTCAACTAGAAACTTGGAATTCAAAGTTGTATAGACTTGATCCCCAAAATCAAAGAGTTGACTGAAGAAGGACACGTCAACAACCAATCTCAGTGGCACGCGAGGGTGAGCGGTGGTGCTGGTGCCCAGCTGCACTGGTGTCACTGGGGAGCTTTTCCTGAGATAGGCACAGCAGCATCTGCTGGTCCCACATAGGGCACAGCACATGGGCCAAGGTACTGGGCACACAAGTCCAAATTGAGCTTACTGGGATTACCTACAGGAGTAGGGGTGAGGAAACGCTTGCAGGGGCATGGGTGGGGCTCACTTCCAAGTCTAAGGGTGATTCAAAAGACAGTCGCATCACCAAAACTCACCCCAGTGGAGATGGCAACTCCTACAAACTGCATACCTTCTCCTGGGAGTCACGTCCAGCTACTGTTCTTCCACTTGGGACTCATGACAATTGTCTCCTAGACTCGGACTTGCTCTCGGGACGACCCCTCCCTGGACTGCTACCCTCACTTGCATGCTGCCTCTCTCTTTCTTGCTATCTAGCAATTGCTCTCCTGCCTTTAGGGCTCTTTCCCCTTGCTCGTTGAATGCTGTGGGCTCGGCACCCTTAAATCCCCAGTCATAGCGTGCCTTGTCCCTACTCAAGCCCGAGGGTGTGCACTGCATGCCCAAAGGCACGGGCCTGAAGCTGGAGCCCACGAGTTTAAGGCATGCTCCATGAGCAGCTGGGCACATCCCAGAAGAGCAAGTGCCACATTGTGAGCCACGATTGCACCTGTGGTAGACCATCTGTGGCCTGGCCAGTGCGTGGGCGGGACCTGGCCCTGAGGACTTGCTCTCCACCAGTTGGGGTGCAGTGGCCATGCCCAGACGCTGGGCTGAGCTCTGCTCTGGAGGGATCTGATCAGGCTGAGGGGGAGAGAAAATATTGGAGGTGGGTATTGAAAATGAGTCTAACAATCTTCTCAATCTATCCAGAGGGAAAGAAAAATGAGACCCATAAGATACGATCATGTCCCTCAGTGCCCGCAAACAACAAGCCAAATCCTGGGCCTGTGGACAGATGAAGGAAGAGGAAGGAGGGGTCAGAGGGGACACAGTGGAGCATAGCACTAGGGAGCAGAAGAGCGTGAGAAGACCCTTCCAGACAGGACTTGCAGGGGAAGACAGTTAACGTACTCTGACCTTTCTACTCGTGTGGGAGTCTTTTTTGGATATATCTGCGATCCAGTATTTTTTTTTTTTAATCTCAGTGGGTAGAACATCTTAGAGGTCCACAGAATGACCCTGAAGCTCACTCCTTCCCCTGGGCACTCCTGTTGATGAATCCTTGTATGAACTATACTCGTAAGAGGACCCGTTAGTTACAGCCTAAGGTGCGAGTTAGTACCTCTGCACGAATAAATGACAAAATAGGATGGCGATATGGGTTATTTGAGGTATAAAGTGCTTGAATTTCTCCGGCAGGAATGCTTCCTCTCCTGGTGTCCATCGGCTTCCGTTTCCCCTACTGGTCTTGCCGCCACCCGTCCCCACACGCTCTCTGACTCTCTGCTGGCGTCTCTTCCTTTGCCCACATTCTGAACACCGTTCAGAGTTTCCCTGCAGGTCCCCACAGCCCTGGGGCAAGGCTGGCAGAGCCTGCCGGAACCCTTGCTCCCACGTGGCTGACCCTCAGCTGCAGGCGCGCCATCTGCGTCCTGGAGGTGGCTCAGACTCATCTCAGATGAGTGTAAACTCAGCCTCTTCTTGAACTCCGGCTGTCTTCCTGGATATTTCTCCTGGTAACTGATGTTTTGTCAGACTAGGGCCAGAAATCTGGACGCCACCCACACTTTCCCTCTCTCTTCTCCTAGGTCACCCTGGGACCAGTGTCTGCTTGGCTGATGCCGTTTTCTTATCTTCTTCATGTGTCAAACAAGAGCCACGCACCACAAAGAACAAAAAGTCAGTCCATTCGGGGACTGAGGATGCTCCCAGCACTCCACAGCCTGGGAGATCCCCTTCAGTGCCTCTGTCTCCTCCTCCTCCTTGTGAAATCCTGTCACCTCCAGATCTGCCCCTCAGTCCACAGATCCAGAGGGCTGGTCCCTCGTCATGTGAATACACTGGGGGCGACTGCTGCTGGCCACCATTTCAGGCTGTGTCACATTGGACTCCCGAGAGCTGGTGTCGGGCTCACCTGCCGTATTCCTCAAAGACCTTGAGGGCTGAGATTATGTATCGGTCACATTCACACCAGCCGGGATCTGCCACAGACTGTACCACACAGTGCCGAGCGGTGCACGCCTGCTGAGCTAAGGCCTCTCTCTACCTTCAAAGAACACACATTTACGGCAACCTCAGCCCAAATAACCTGGTCCCAGCTCACCTCTGGATCCTGCGATTCCTCCACTACCTGGACTCTGCCGTTGCTCTGAGTCCATGCGCAGCCTCTCCTCCTCAGAGCAGCCAGAGTGATTATTTTAGAAACCGAAGACAGGACGTGTCGCTTCTCTGTTCTATGCCTCTCAGGGCTCTTACGTGGAGGAAATGTCAAATCATTACAGAACTGTGAGAGCCCCTGTGGGAGCTCCCCCTGCCCTGCCTGCCTTGTGACATCCTTTTCTGCCCTGTCCTCGTGCACAGGGCTGTGTTTCAGGCAGACCCCTCTCTGTCCCCCATGCAAGCTCCTCAGGAGCGTCTTACTGGAAATTCGTCTCCCAGACAACATCATGGCGTCCTCCTTCATTCACTTCCTGTGGCGGCTTAAACACTAGCCAATCAGAAAGCCCTGTATCCTCCCCACGCCATGCGAGGACAAGTCCATCTCCTGTTCAGGCACCTCACACCTTTTTCTCTCCCTGGTCTTTTATGCTATAGGTTTCACAATGGACACCTGTTACATATTTTGCATTAACTTATGCTGGGAGTCTCCTATTTCTTGCCTATGTGTTTCATAAAGTTAGAGACTTTTCATTTGTTCTGGTTGCATCCCAAACTTAAAAGAATGCCTGCCCCTAAGCAGTTGCTGAGACATGTTTTTGGAATGTGTACACAAAGTAATAAGGAAAGCATTTATATTGATGGTCTCAATTTCCCCCTTAGTTAGAGCTGGTTCTTGGGGCTTTCTCTTTTTGCTATTGTAACTTCATTATTTGCTGCCGAATTGACCACACTTCTTTTAGCTTTGGAGGGAGGTGCAGTTTTTCTTTTAATATTTACATTAAAATATCTTTCACATATATCCTCAAAGGAATAGATATGAACTCGAGTTGTCAGACAGAACATGGGACAGTTTCTTAAGAAAGGGTCACCGTACCCCAGAGACCCAGTCAGCTGCTCTTTAACCACACCGAAGTGGCTACCAGAGTGCTGTCCTAAAATACTATTGTTCCTTTTTCTTTCCACTTTCATAGCTGCTGAGGTTTAGAGAAAATTGAGAATTACGTTACCAACTAACCATGCGTAATTGACGCCTCGATTTGTGCAAAACTCTGCACAATTATAATTGATTTAGTATTCCCAACACTCTAACGTACAGATGTTACTATGATTCCCGCTTTGTTGGAGAGGAAACTGCCTTACATCTAGCCATGGTCTAGCTGAGGTTCAAGCCTGTCTCCTAAATCCTTCTGACACAGCCTCTAGTACCCGTTTCTACCGATATGGCTGACGCCCAGCACTAGAGAAGACAAACAGAATGAGCTCATAAAATGTCTGCAAAGAGAAACAAACGCGTAGGTGTTGTGTGCATACTTTTAAAAAAACAATAATTTGATGTATTTTAATTAGCATTCCTGCGACGGCTGGAAGTCCACGGGAAGAGCTCTGCTGCCACCTTGTGGCCAAAGCGCACTATATGCATCTCTTCAAGATAACAGACCTTCACAGTTAGTTGACATAAGGCTGAAACTTCCATTTCTTTTATTAATTCAAACTCAGGCAACATTTCTCCCTCTCCTTCTCTCTCCCTGCCTTTCTGGCTCTCTTCCTCTCGCCCTTCGTTTCTTTTCCCTTTCCACTGTTCCTCTCTTCTCATTCTTACTTTCTCCCCAATTTCCTTCTCTCCTCTTCACACAAGTTGCCTCTTGCACTCTGGAGCAGATTCCCAGACAGCACGTATAAAGGTCCTGGGACATGTGGAGCAGTCCAACCCATGACACGTTCACAGACACCTGCTGTGGGATTCTGGGAAAGCCTTTATTTTTCTGAGTTAAGAGCTGTCCCTACCTGTCTTCCCCTTCCCCTAGTGACAGGTGACCCAAGCTGAAAAGGTGTGGTGGGAATGTAAATTCACACAACCCCTTTGGAAAGCAGCGTGGAGATCTCTCAAAATACTAGAAATAAATATCCCCTTCAACCCAGCGACACCCCTCCTGGGAATATATCCACAAGAGGCCAAAACAACACACAACAGAGATATATGTATACCCATGTTATAGCAGCACAACTAACAATAGCTAGAATATGGAAGTGACCAAAATACCCATCAACAGACCAGTGGATACACAAACTGTGGTACTTATACACAATGGAATACTATGCATCTATAAAGTCCAACAGCGTGGAGGCTTTCATGGGCAAATGGAAGAAACTTGAGAACATCATGCTTAGTGAAGTGAGTCAGAAGCAGAAGGTGAAACATCGAATGGTCTCTCTGATATGAGAGACCCAGACCACAGCTCCTATGGAACTTAAGATGAAAGACAAAGTGAAACAGGGGGGTAGGTGGGGAGGGAGGGAAGGATGGGTAGGGGGCGGGACAAAAGGAGAGTGGGAAAGTCCTTGTCACCTTGACAACATACATAGGTGCCCAAAATGCTCAACTTCATTGTAAACCCTAAATTTTGCACTTATACATATCAATAAAATGGGGAAAAATGTGTGGGGAACACAGAGACAACTGGGGTGCTGATTAAACACAGCAGTGGCCATGCGAGGGGGCAGCACCCACCTGTCCACCTAGACGAGCTATGTGGGCCTTTGTTTACGCCAGGGCAGTCAATGTTCTGAAACTTGTTTCTGAAACACTTCGGGTGTATACAACGTGGGGAAAGTCAGAGCCCTCGGCCAAGAGCAAGCGAAAACAGGTGAAGCTCTGGCGGCCCTGCCCAGGATCTACATGTTTAAGTAGCCGTTACAGTCCGGACACCCCGACCCAATATTTCCCTTATAAACATCTGCTTCAATGTGTATCATTTCCTATCAAAAATTCCTGCTAGAATTGAAGGAGTAAAAGCAAATTCAAGAGAGGAAGACCATTAGAGAACCAGAAAGAACATGTTTTCCTTAAATAAGAGTGGATAGGAATCCACAGAGTGGAGGCAGGTTAGGTTCGTAAAGTGTTTACGGCAGCCGTAGGCCACGGACATGCTGCCCAGGCTAGAAAATAACAGCCTTGACCCTGGCCCCGCTTCTTCCCGCTGCTCCTCCGTATTGATCCTTTCTTCCTCATGAACTCCCTGACTCTGCGAACGGACACAAATAGCTCCGTGCAGCAAGCCTATTACACGTTTTCATCCTGGCTTCCGCGGGAGCTTTCACAGTGAAATAATAAAAAAAGGAAGATAGAAAGAAAAAGAGGAAGAAAACCTGTGAGGACTGTTCGAAAGCTCTGAGCAAATCTCCGCTCTCGCCAGAACCGGGCTCTTCCTGGGGAGCCCTCGCTCACCAGCTCTCTGACCTTGACCTGGTGCTTTCCCTGGGCTTCCTGCCTTGTGGTTGTGGGTGCGGTCTCTGTGTCTGGGTAGGCGCCTGTGACTTCACGCCCAGGTCCAGGGCAGCAGTTCAGACACTTTGGATAAGTTGCCCAGGCTCATTCACCTGCCCTTAAATATTATGTCACTCTTACTAATGACTTCCCATAATTCTAACAAACACTGAAACGTGACCACTGGGGAAGGCCAAGCGCAGTCACCTGCAGATGGCCCTAGAGGACTCCCTTTGTCTCTCTGTCGATGCCACAGGGTCATATATCATTGCGCGCCACAGCTACGTTTGACCCGGTGGGGGAAGCTGAAGAATAATGGGTCAATGGTTCCAGCTGGCAAAGGTTTTGGCTCAGCGGCCGCCAGATGGGCAAAGTTTAGCAATAGTTCCTACGGTGGCTCTTGGGTTCAGGATTAAGTCCCTTTTGGAAAGCCAAGGTCAAGGAACTTGTGGCTGATCTAAGAAAAAATGCAAATGAGCTCTGTGAGGCAGCAGATGGCAAGGACTTCTTTCCAGCTATTGGGAGATTCCACACTTTTCCAAAGGCCAAGCCTTCTAAGTATTGATAAACTTAAGGATTTCTTCTCTGCACCTGATGTCTCTGGCGCTGAGCTTCTGCTCTCTACATCCTGCTTTACTCCCCCTAGGGCCTGCCAGGGAGGACTCCGTAGGGTTGAAGGGAAGACCCACTTGGCACTTCTTCTGCCTTCCCCACCGAGGAGTCCCGTTGTGATGCCAAACGAGGAACTGAAACGCCAGCTGCTGCCTTTATTTGTTCCAAGACTGTGGGTCAAGCCTGTCCACCTGACAGAAGTCAATTTACCGCAGAGGGACTAGTTGCTCAGGATGCTAGTTGCCTAGCATCCTGCGGAGACAACGCGTTGACTCTGTGGATTCCTTGTGCCCAAGTCTCACTGGGCATCATAGGATTTCGTAACTTGAAGATCGCAAGTTCTATGGGTCTTTGAACTATGCTGTACAGAACCGTAGTGGGCCAGAGAATCCATCTTGGAATCACAGGGTTGGGAAGCTGCTGGCGGAGGCAGTGGCTGTGCTGTTTCTCACTGTTTCCCCATCAACCAGGGAGCACTACATCTACTTATTTTTCATTTTTCAATGGAGCACAATGGGTCAAATTCTAGAGATTTAAGGCAGATAACCAAAACTGATTTTAAGTGTTAGTCAGCGACTGAAGGTGTCAACTTATAAAATGGGGACAGTAACAATTATTACCAAATTTTCTGTAGCAATTATTATGTGTTTCATATTTTCTGTCTTGTATTTACTTATGTTTATTGTGACAAGTACTGTTTTAGAGCAAAAATACTGCTTTAAAAAGAATTAAATTGTATATATGTTTAAACTTGTACTTGAAAATTCCCTAAAGTTCTCATAGATTCTATCACTTGTTACAGGGTGTTGTGGATCTAGGCCTTGGTGAGGTCTCCTAACCCTTGGCAAGGTAGTAATTTTTGATGAGCTTAAAGGATGTTTAATCTCTCTTGTTCAATGTGTTGACGAAATGACTTTAACTCTCGTGTCTGGGCATCTGGATAGGGACGATGCCTGTGCGTCACTGATCTGAAACCCTCAAAGTACATTCTTTACTTTTATAGGTAAAGATAAAAAACACCCAGGAAGCTGAGGCAAGACGATTGCTGTGAATTTCCAGGCCAGCCTGGGCTACATAGTGAGCTTAGGACCAACCTGGACTACAGAGCAAGATCCTTTCTCAAAATAAAAAAATAAAAATAAATAATTAAATAAAACAATTTTTAAGAGATAAAAACCCTGTTTTCCTAAGATGATATAATTTTTTAGTAACTGACGCTTTTTGAGTTTTGCTAGCTGCTAGATTCTACTCTGAAAGCTTCACATATGGTAATTCATCCAATCTTTATAGTAATTATTACTTTTAATCTTTGTCTTATAGATGGGAAAACTGAGACAAATGGGCTAATGGACACTCTCCCGAGCAAACAATCTCTAACATCTTTCCTCTTACTATTATACTACCTGATTACTTTTAGGTGGGATTGTTTCCATTGACTATTTAATGTAAGTGATATAGCAAATTTCACTTTATTTTATTTATTATTTTTTAAAAATTTACTTTCATGCTGGTCCTGAACTCCCTATGTAGCCCAGGCTGGTCCCGAACCCATGGCAATCCTCCTAGGTCAGTCTCCCAAAGGCTGGGATTGCAGGCGTGCTCCACCGTGCCCAGTTTATGTGGTGCTGGGGAAATGAACTCACAACCTTACATTCACCAGGCAAGTCTAACTGCTGTGAAATTCCTCCAGTCCTATGGTGCAGTAAAAATTTTGGAGGAGATGTAGAATTTAACCCCTTTGAATCTAAATAGGTTGCTACTCCTTGAAAATAACGTCTCACTCATATTTGCCGTGAACATTAAGGCTTAGGGCTCATTGGACTGATGGAAAAAACCGGGTAGGAAAAGGCCCACGTTTCTCCACTAAGCTACAGCACAGGAGTACTGACTCAGGATCCCTGAATTCAATGCCCACAGCGCTCCCCTGCCTTCCTGTGCAAGGCTGCAGCGGGGCCCCATGATGTAGCAAGTGAATATACTCTACTAAAGATCCCAAAGCATCATGAGGTTGGAATGGACGCTAGCTAGTGTGGCGCCTCTCAGGAGGAAGTCCTGAGACAAGAGTCAGCAGAGAGCAGGATTTTTACACAGAAGTGTCTCGGATCAGCATGGGAGGGACAGAGAGACGAGTGCATAGAAAGATGACCCGAGTTGCTGGGAGCCAGTCCCAGGAGAAGCCCTGGAGTAGGGTGGCCCTTAGGAATTGCCACAAAATGTGAAAGGATGCCACAGCTTGGTACACTTGGGTGGATCAACCACTAGACGAAGGCTACCTTGGAAGGAGGGGCCTGGACTGAGGCACTTTGTTGACAGCTGGGGAAAAAAACCAAACAAACCAGAATAACCCTCAGGCCTTAAGAGGGAAACGTGACGTCACATTGCCATGACAACCAATATGTAACAACAAAGCATCATCATTATTATTAATGTATTGGCTTATCCCAAGGATTTGTTCTGAAAAACTTTTAATTTTAAACTTTTTTTGGAGGGTGGGGAGAATATATGATTTAAGCTCAGTCCTTTTAGCAGAAAATTGAAACCTGGATATATGGGTGACTCCTAGTGCCTCCAAATCCGTTCTGCATTCTTGGTCAAGGCCGATGACTCTAACATCCCAGCTCTGCATGGACCTCTAGCCACCTGTTCTTCTCTCCCTAACAGCAAACGAGCCAGCCTTACAGTAGCCCCTGTCACCTGCCAGTAAGAGAAACAGCCCCGATCTATATTTCTTCCCTTGGAACAGTAGCATCTTTCAAAACCCAGCACTCGCCTAGCCAGACATTTAGGTGCTGGGGATGTTATTAGAAGAAAGAAGATCTACTCGGTGACTCTGGGATTTATAGAAATAGGATTCATGAGATTTATAACCATGAAGGCCTCTGCAGAGAACTTTCATGATTATACATCAGGTATGAGAGAATAATCCATACTTCCCTTGAAAAAAGCATTAAAATGAAGCTTTTATGAATGTTACTTTTAAAGAAACGTTTCAGTTTTTTTTCCCAGATTTTGGCACATCAGCATTTACCTAATGAGATATCTTGGGATGGGACCCAGGTCTAAACACGAACTTCATTCATGTTTAATATCACTCTGCTACGCATAACTCTAAAGATCCTTTTATAGCACCATTTTGTGTACCTCTGCTTTGGCTGTGACCGGGCTTGTGAGGCCAGGTGTTGAGTTTCTACTTGTGGCATCTTACTGGTGCTCAAATGTTTCAGACTTCAGAGCATTTGGGATTTTGAGTTTTCAGATGAGGGAGCATTCAGTTTGCACTGCTGTGATGCCATCATTACGCAAGCTTCAGGGGGGAATGGATCAGAAGTGTTAGAATATCATTACCACAAAAATAAAGGCTAAGAAAGCAAGACGGAGTGAGCAAGGTAACCTCGTAAAACCTAGTCCTAGGCTGGCTGCTGCAATTAAGCACAAAACTTGACTCTGAAATTCTGTGTGGTCAAATAAGTCTCAGAGCTTTGCTATCCTTTTACAATTTTTTTTTTCAAAGAGGGGCACTGAGTCCTGGGTGCAGAAGTCACACAAGATTGATTCATCTGGGATCTCCTCTTGAAGCAGGCAGAATGAGGCACCTTAAGTCTCCTTTAACACATGTGGATGGTGTGTGTGTGTGTGTGTGTGTGTGTGCGAATGTATGAGTTTAAGCATGGGTGCATATTTGATTTATTGGATTAATTCCCATGAAACTTTGTGGGGGCTTAACGCTGCCCATCTGGTCATGTGTCCCATGCAGTACTCGTCTACCAGTGTCCCAGGAATATTCAACAAGCATTAACCCATAGGAGACGATGCTCTGCTGGCCCTAACTGCTATGCGGGTGACAGGTGCAATTGCCCAGTTGTCACTCTTGCCCCAGGGGCTCGAGGAGGATGGATTAATGAGTGTCAGCCTGCCTCGGGCTCTTTATCCCTCTGTGAGGCTACTTCTCCATCTTTTAGTCATCTGACCACCCACCTTTCACCCGCAGCCCACAACAGAGACTTAGAACTTTTAGGAAGAGTGTAGACAGTTTGAAATAGTGATGATTTCACAAAATGAATTTTCTTTTCAATGCAGTGTTACAACCACACATCCTGAATACCCTTAAACAAGTTTTATTTGCTAGGGACTCTTCTATTCCTTCCCTTAGAGGCCCTGAAGACCCTTCAGGCCTGATTATAAAGTAACCCCCAGAGTACCAAAGTTCTATATTCTCCCGTCTCTGAACCTGAGATATGGTCAACAGCTTTAGAATTGATGACTTTCGTCTTCCCTTTGGTAAAACAAGAACCTGATTTTAACCTCCTGGGTCATCTTCCAAGACGGAAGTCTGTGCTCCTAATCGATACACCAGCATGACTCATTGAAAGAACAAGAGAGATTAGGATGGTATGTGAAACTAACCTGTAACAAAATCATCGTCAACCTCACAGTCAGCAGCGCAAGGGTCGTGCTTTAGTGTCTGCACCCAGTAATGAATAATACATAGTGAGCTTCTGCATGGTTCCCGGCTCTGGGCTGCGCATTCTGTTTGCGTGGCCTCACTTTACCCTCTCAACAGCTTGCGAGGCAGATACTATTCTTAGCTGCAGTGCATAAATGAGAGAATTGGGGTCTGAATAATTTGCTCAAGATGACTCAACTGGCAGGAGGGATGCTGACCAGGGCAGAGCAGTGGCTGCATAGCACGAAGTCCTCAGCCATGGTACTTGCCCTGCCTTCTCTCCTGAAGCTTGTGGATGTGTGTGGCCTGACTTTATTCCTGCTTCTCTGAGGTCCTTTATGGGCCTCTGCTGGGTCCTCACACTGCAGATAATTCCTATTAGAATCTGAGCTGAAAACTGCACTTGCCTTACACGGCCTACCTGTCTGCCCCATGCAGCCTTGGAAGCAGCTCAGACTTCCTGCGTCTTACCTTCACGGCAAGCCAGGACTTCACACTTGCGGAGTCAAATGCTGCAGTGCCTTGTATGGAGACTAAAGCCCCATTGGTCATGGCTTTTCCACTCCTGGTTCATCTCGTCCCCGCTGCCTGCATGTGTCTTCCTCAGCATAGAATAACACAGGACGTCTCAACTTGTACAGAGTTTCTGACCAGGCCACTTCTGCTCATTTCTTTGGCCTTATTTGGAGAACTTCAACTTGTTTGTCCTTGAAAGACTAACCTAAATGGCACCTCTGACGTAGTCCATTTTGGTTTTTGAGACAGAAGAAGTATCTCCTCTGTGATGACACAATGTTTTGAATAGCTGTCAATGGCAGTCAGGGTTCTCCAGAGAATCAGGCCGACAGGGCTCTATCTCTATCTATCTATCTATCTATCTATCTATCTATCTATCTATCTATCTACTTACCTACCTACCTACCTATCCATCTTCCTATTTATTTCTATTTGGAGAGATTTATCATAAAGGAATGCAGTTAGGCCTGGCGAGGTAAAATCTGAAAGACAGCCCAGCTAGCTGGAGACCCAGAAAAGAGCTCACATGGCAGCCAGAGTTTGAAGACCACCTGGGGACACATGATCTATTTCTCTGGGGACCTTTATCTTTTCTTTAAAAGCATTGAACTGATTGGATGAAGCTTACACACCTAATGAAGTTAATTAGCTTAACTCAAAGACCACAGATTAAAATGTTAATGATGGTTAACTAATGTCTTTATTGCAATAACTAGCTGGACTGGAATTTGATCAAATATTGTGTGCTACACCTAGATGAGTTGGCACATATAAGTCACTGCAGGCGCTTCCCTGGTCCTTCGCCCTCACGAGTGTCCATGTGGGTGGCAGCTTCCCCAGGGTAAGAATCACTTGGGAACAACAGCCCTCAAGTGTTGGCCACATCGTGAGCACCACAAGTGAACATTGCTCCCTGTAACAAAGGAGACTGCAGCGTTGCATCTACTGTCAAAAAGTACAACTTCAAAGTGACTTAATGAATATAACGGGACAGTGAGGGACCCAGAAATGAGGAATCTAAATCTTTGACTAGAGTGAATTAATTTTGCCGTAGGTCAGTAAGTTCCCTGTGGTTTCTAATACGAAGACAGGTTTCCTCTGCTCAGGATTGACACCTCTCCCTGGCCAGTTGACTACCCGGTGGGAAGCTGCTCACATTCTGTGATTCCAGGCACAAGTGGCGAGTTCTCAGAGAAGAGGATAGTACTCCCCCCGCCACCACCAACTTGTCCTCAGAAGCCCGATGGGACAGTGAGAAATCTATCCCCAGGTGCCTTAGAGAAGGTCTCATCACCCAGGGAGAGTGTCTGATCCTACCTGGAGCTCAGATTAACATCCTTTATAGCTGTTCCCTTCCCTGTTGCCCCAGGGTCTTGGCCTCAGGAGGGGCAAGACAGCGGCCGCTAGGTGGCAGTGGAGCCCCAGCTGTCGCTCGCCAGGAGCTGCTTTCTAATCACTGAAGTCTGGTGAGCAACTTTCCAATCCACAAGCAAAGCACTGCTGGGAATTTCAGGCTAACTGACGAGGGTATTTTAATTTTCTTGGGAAAAGAGTTGCAGTCACGCATCCAATAAGAGATTTCCGAAGCACCGAGACCTGCAGTGTTTGGAAGGAGGTTCCACTTTCTTGCGCTTAGACATGGACGAACTTCTGTCACCCAACTACAATCCCCCTTCACTCCCCACCGCCTCACCTGGTCAAAGCCTGCCCCACCCAGTTTTACCTTTTATTTCATGACAAAGTCTCACCAAATAGCAAATTGCCCAGACTGGGCTTGAACCTGCAATCCTCCTGCCTCTGCTTCCCAAGATGCTGTAACTATAGACCTGCAACCATGGGGCTGTAGATTTCATGCTTTGTCCCTGCTCTTGACGCCCCCATCTGTAACATGGGGGCCTGTCTGCTTCCAGCCTGCTGCTCCGCAGTGGGCCCGGCTGCTGGTTGACTGACTACAGCACATAGAACCATCTCTGCAAATGGTTTACAGCATCAAACTCCATAGCAGACCCAGCGTAGACCTGAAGTTCAGGCACAAGAAATGCAAATGGTAAGAGCAAACAAAAAGCTTTTAAGTCAGCTGAACATAGAGATTTGGACATTTAAAACACTCCTTTGTTCCTCCTTCACGTCCTTTCTTTTCTCTGGGAACACATTTGTATCACCTGTACAGCTAATGATGTTTGAAGGGCAAACTTCCCACAGCCAGGGAGAATTTGACGTTTTAGTTAATATACTGCACATGGCAGAAAATTGGGGTGCTGTGCAGAGCGAGCGGTCATGGGTGCTGGCGGATGCTGCCCCTTCTCTCCGGAATTTTCTTTTCTCTTCATGACTTCAGAGTCCTACAGGGTCACATTTTCAGTTAGTGAAATATTAACAAGAGGCCACGAATTATTATCCTCCACTTACAGGTAAGGACAATAAGGAAAATTATCTGCCTAAGCTTCTAGAGCAAGTGGGTGACATCCCTGGCCGTTTTTCTGTTCTTGCCAGCAGCCCTCACTGCCTCTTTTAATGCCGCGTGAACCTGCTACCCCCAAACCTTGAACCCAAATGAAGTAGAATCCAGATCTCTCGAGATGGCCAGGAGACGGGACTGTTCGCTGTCCACACTCTCGGTGGCCACCGCTATCTCTGCTTGTTGTCTCTTTTCACTGCTCCCTGGTCACCAACAGGACAGCTCATCAATGTAGTCTTCCGGCAGATCAATAGTCAACAATATCTCATTACCACAGGAATCAGATCGTTCCGCCGTCTAGTTCTGGCTTCCCTCAAGTCAGAACAGCTAGAGGATGAAGTACAGTTCAAATCCAAGCTCTTCTCAGCATCGATCTGAAGCACCACGCTCGTGTCAGCCTTTATGGTTGGGAGTTGTAAAGTCCGCCGATAGAGAGTATCAGGGACAGAGACCCCAGTGTTGTGCAAGTCGCCTCTGTGAGACCATCTCCTAACTTCCCACTTAGTGGTATCAACTGAATGCTCCTTGAAGCTTAAAATTTACTATTATTTCTGTTTTGAAATATTTTTTATAATGTCTTACACTGGAGCTTTTTTAGAACTCAGAGTTCTTCACTGCTGTCACTACTGGAACCACAATGTCCTGGGGATCTTGTGTCATGTCACAGTCTGCGTTATACCTACAGCCAACATAGTGCAAGTAAACGGGACAGTGGCATAGGACTATGGCACCCATGCATAGGAAATTTCAATAAATGCTTGTTGAATGAGGTTTATTTCTCCAATCTACATGCCTAGCCTGTGGCCATATCTGGTCCATTCTGAACTTAGCCAGGCTCCTGTTCCTGAAATAGCACACGGTCTGTGTCATTTCTCTGCATGTTTCCCCTCTGCCTATGGAACTCAGTCTAGCAAAGTCTAGGAAAGTCTCATATGCACCAACAAGCTTAGCTCGTTCTCATCCTACTTTTTCAGTTGTATCTGTTGCTAGGTCCAACATTCATCTCTGCTTCCCAGTGCCCCCTGAATAGTATTTTTTAAACCTATGTCTCTTTGCTTTAAAGTTATACTTCCACTTGAAATTTTCTCCCCCTTCTTTGCTGTTGCTTTTTTTTTTTCCCAAGGAAGATGATGGATGGGAAAGCATCACTGGAGTCTGAGCAGGAGAGACCATTAGCAACATTGAAGAGTGGGAAACGAAATTTCTGTTATCCCGGGGACAGAAATCAGATTCCTGAGGCAGAGAAAGGAAAGAAAGTAGAGGCAGATATACGATTCATGTAGTTAGTCACTTGATGGTAAGAAAAAGGAGCAACTATAATGCCAATGTGGATGGGCTTGGTGCTTACCAGGACATTGTGTTTGGATTGGTTATCCGTACAGGGATGTCTCTCGTGATAGTGGACACAGTAGACCAGGAAACTTTGGGGAGAAGCACATGAAGGTTGTTGGAGAGGGTACCTGAAGCATGGTGGCCTTTTCTCCAAAAGCTGAAACGTGAGCATGCAGCTGTCCTTACGTTCGCTGCTCACCTCTTTAGATGTCATTGCTGGGTTCCTCAGGACCCTCCCTCACCTTACAGAGTTCTTCACCAGTTCTCTCCATCACCCATCACTTCCTTAGCATGTCAAGTCCTCTTCCCTTCTGCTAAATATGAACCCTGCTTATTCAAATGCTGGCCTGGGTGAGTGGAGTCATCCGCTCTCTTGGTGATTCTTTCACGAAACCCAGGCATGATGGGAAAGTTCCAAAATGAGACTTACTGGTTTTATTTTGGATTTATTATCATCAAGCTCAAAAGGCCCCAAAGAACCACCAAGCACCATACTGCATTTCAGCATTGACCTATTGGCCTACTCTGCAAGGGTTCTTCAAATTTTCTCTACATTCTTACAACCTCTGACTTCTTACTCTTTCTTCACACATGCCGTATTCCCAGTCTGATTTCTTTTTTCTCAAAAATATTAACATTTTTGCAGGGAACCTAGATACCACTAGAACTCCCTCTGCCTCCCCAAGCCTTTGCCCAAGGCCTTCCTCTCCTCCATCCTGTTATAGGCTGTCACTGACTTGGATGGAGAACAAAGTCTGGCCATTTCTGTCCTCTCAGAAGATACCATTTCCTGTTGATCTTCTCTTTGTAATTTGGTGCCTCAATTTCATTTTATCCCTTTATGTATCAACCATCCTTATGCTTACATCTTTCAAAAAATTTAAGGGTTGTCAATCATCACCACAAAAGCAAATATAGCTCATAGTTTAGTTTTCATCTTAATTGACCTCTCAGCAGAATTCAACACTGTTGACTGCTCTTCTGCCATGAAACTGCTTTGTCCTTGGCCTCCACAGCATCACGTTTTGATCATCTATCTGGCTGTCTCGTCACTATCTCTTTTGCAGAATCACTTCTTGTACCGCACTTCAATAATCACAATGATGATAGCGAAGCAAAAGAAGAAACAAGTCATATTTGGTAAGTGCTTATTATGTACCAGCAATTCTTCTTAGAACTCTACATGGGTTATTTCATTTAATACTCCCAAAGCCTCGGGGGATACATATTATTAGCTCCTTTTTTATCTCAGAGGGAATGGCGGTGCTAAAAGTTTAAGTAAATTGCTTGAGGCTGCACGGTTTCTATATGAAGAAATGGGAACTTACACAAAAGCAATCTGGCTTCTAAGCCTTAACACTTTGTCACAAATTCTTGTTTTCTATTCTTGGAGTTCCTCAACACTGGACTTCACAGGGTACCATTTTCTATACCCGTAATTTCTTTTGCTCCTACATTCCAAATTTTCAAACTTAGCTCTCTAGCCTTGACTTCTCTTTTAAGTTTTGGACTTGACTGCCTGTGACCATTGGAGAGATGATGTCAACTGGAGGCCATCAGGAACCACACCTGGATTAGGGTTTGGGAACCACGCCTAGACTGGGAATTGAGGACCAGCCTGGATTCGAGTGTCTGATTTGTGGGCTAGCCAATGAGGGAAGAGCCCCCACTCAGATGTGGGAGGTCCATCTGGAACTCCAACAGTATAAAATGAAGGATAAAGGAAGCTTGTTAGAGCTTCTCCCTCTGGGAAACCTCTCACCTTCGCAATTGTCTAGGGACGCCAACTTTCTATACACTGCAGTTCTCCATCACAGATTCGCTCCAGTCTCGACTTGTGCCTGTCTGCCCATCACTGCTCTTCAGTCACTGATCTTCAGGCTCCAGTCTTTGCCGTTGTTCTTCCAACACCCGAGTTCTGCAGCAGACTCTCGCCTCACCAGCTGTCCTGCAGTCTCGGATGGGAGATCTACCTCACAGCTGAGTAGCCATCTTGGAGTATCTCTATCCTCGGATTTGTACGCCTTCCTAGTAGATCTTTTTTGTAGTAAAATCTGCAAATTCTGCCTTTGAAAGAACCCAAACTAATACACTACCTAATTACCCATTGGGTGTACATGCTCAGAAGAACTAAAGGGTTTTTTTTTTTTTGAGAAAGTCTGACACAAAGCTAGACAGATTCTGGTCTCCCAACATTTCCTCAATTATTTGTTGGCCTTGCTATTCATTAAAGAACTAACGCAAATGTCTAGAAGTTAATCACATTCAATAATCTGTGGCCTTCATCTCTCATTTCTGTATCTCATATAATACCAGTCTATCCCTTTCCATAAAATAATTCAGTGGTTTTATATTGATTCAGTAGTACAAGAGAATGATAAAAAGAAAATTTAAGAAGACACGACTAACATTTAATAGAACTCATCTCACTCCAGTTTCTTACCGTGTCTTATAAATATGGTCTTCTTTCAGCAGGAATGTCTTACTAGCTGCTCCCACTCCAGGATTTGCTCTTCCCTTCTGTCTCTCTGGAGGTTCCTATACTCGTTACTTCTAGGTAATTCACACTCAATCCTAAATTCTCAGCTCAAACACGTCCCATCAGAGGCATTTCTCCAGACTAAGACGCATCTTTCAGTTATACACTCACATTATTTGCTTCTTAGTGAAGGCAGCGCACATTTATTTATTGAAACATCACTTTCATTTTTTAGTTAATTGTTTGGTTAATATCTGTTTCTAATTACACTGTAAGCCCCATAAGAGCAATGCCCTTATCATTACAAAGTAAGGATGATATTTAGGACTGGGATTATAAGAACTCAACGATAAATATAGGGAAAATTAAGCAACAAGCCGAATAAGAATATTTGTTCTTTCCTATTTCCTATATACTCCATTTATAAGAAAATACGCTAGTGCGAGGATATTGCTATGTTGATCATGAGAAGATGATATTTTTAGGTTCAGATGCTAAGAAAAAATAGAAGGAAGTTGTGTGTATGTGTGTGTATGCACGTACGGGCAGAGGAATACTGTCCCTCGATCATTTGAACAATGATTCCCTGTAAAACTAGTTTTTGAGTCTGTCCACGTGGAGCTGGGAATCAGGCGTGAACTTTGCTTCTGCTATTTATCTTGCAACATGGAAAACTAGCTGTGTTCTATGGGCAGCCTAGAAACACTTTAGATCTAAATCCACCACGTCCACAGGGCTGAGAGGAGGTAGGGAGCGGCTCGATCTGGAGTGGCAGGTCAAGTTCTAGTTATTTGACTGACAGGTAATACGCAAGAAAGACACATTTTCCACATTTTCTGGGCTGTAAGATTCTATAGCAGAGTCTTTTTGAACTGTAGATTAAGAAAAGCCTTTGGGGGATTCATCAGAAGATTAGAAAGAGCCAACTCCAAAAAATGTTTTGGGCCTGGAGGGGAAGTGAAGGTGTGTCTGATAGGGACAGTGTGGAGACTGGTCCTAGGAAATGGGGATTCTCTTTGAGGTTTAAAGGAAGAGTCTGGCATGGCGCCTCTCCTATTTGCCCTCTCCAAGCCCCAACTACAGTGACTTCAGAGTCATTCTTCTCCCTTTTTCCTATATTTTTCTGTGCATTTTCTGACTTGGTTAATGTTGCTCTGGGATTACTATTATTATTATTATTATTATTAAGCACCATGTACCTGAGTTCAATTCCCTAGCACCATATAATCTGGGTGTGGTGGTTCATGCCCTAGTCCCAGCACCTGGGAGGCTGAGACAGGAGGATTGCTGTGAGTCCAAGGCCAGCCTGGGCTCCGTAATGAGTTCAGGACCAGAATGGTTACATAGAGTGGTTACCCACAGGAAGCTCTTTCTAATCTTTGACTGTCCCCCCGGAACCAAAACTATTTCACACTTTTCTACATCAAGTCCCTGCACTAGCACTGGGTTATGAAGCTACACTTGCCAAAGCCCCATGGAATTTAATATTTAGAATGGTGAGCCATGCATATTTTTTTGGATAACCTAACAAGGCAGGGAAAATGCTCATGATGCCCAGATACTAGTGAGTCTCTGGAGGGCTGGGAGAACATTGCCTCCTGGTAGCTTCTTCTTCACTAAAATTTGAATGCACCAATCACAATATATTCTCTGTAGGACTTTGAAGTTGATTGTTTTAGTGGGTTAGAAAAGACATGTAGTTTAATATTCACTCTCTAACTTTTCTTTCTTTTGTTATTAATGTTTCTTGGATTGCAGTGGTGTCATTTGCCTCAAGAAAGACACTCAGACAAGCTGTGGCTGGCTGGAGTCACACTCTTGGCCTTTTCTGTGGAAGGGACATTTCAGTAGCAACTGATGCCGGAGGCCAGCTCCATTCCTGGGAGTGAGGTCCCTTTGAGTAACACCTGACTATCTCAGCATGCTAATCCAGCATCTTTAATTAAATCCTCAGCTCTAACAGCATGCTTTGGGTTGGCACCCTCTGTTCCAGTAGAAAGTGCTTGTAAAGACAAATATATAATTTCTAAATGGAAGACACACACACAAAAATGATCCTCTACCGGATCAAAATGACTTTGCAAGATCTTTCTTAACACATTGTAAGGACAAAACACGTGCCAAGAGACTTATTTTAATGAAAACATGTATCCTGAATCCATTCAAAATGCCCAAGGAAAATAGCTCAGGTTTGACCCAAGCAGTGAAGCGTGAAGATGGGGAGAA
This sequence comes from Ctenodactylus gundi, assembly GCA_004027205.1. Lineage (NCBI taxonomy): Eukaryota > Metazoa > Chordata > Mammalia > Rodentia > Ctenodactylidae > Ctenodactylus > Ctenodactylus gundi. The sequence goes on along the minus strand of PVKB01004361.1, from coordinate 33,853 downwards.
GGATCTATAATGATGCTGAAATAATATACAGACCCTAGCTCAGCAGCTAATGCTCATGCGACTCTGAACTGCTCTGACTATATATTGATTTCCTTATCTGCACCAAGATAATCATAATACACCTTATGAGGACTGTGCATAGACTGATGCACCTCATGCAAATCAACCATTTTAGTGAACACCAGTCAGTGGTTAGTTTTGTTAGTTGCTGTTACTTTGTAACTTCTACTCTTATTACTGTCTTAAATCTATTCAGTCCAAACTGATAAGTATACATTTGCAAAGAAATATGAAGTCATTGTTTCGAGTGTATGTGTGTTTCATAAGGACAATCTTCTTTTGGAGACACTTCTAGCCTGATGGCCATGTGGGCCAGAGTCTAGCCTCTACAGCAGGCCTGATTCTTTGTTTAGTTTCGTTTTCTCTACTTCCAAAACAAAGAGAAAATTCTCCATCTTTACTGACGTCATGAAGACAACCTGGGAACTGCAGAGATGAATGAATTTTGAGTTTTGAAATGTCCATTTTTAATAGTTTAAACTATGTTTGTGCAGTCTCATCCATTTTAAGGGTATTTTTTTAGCCATTATCTTTGAGGTGCTTTTTTTCTTCAAACGATGATACAGTTTGTTTCCTCTGAAATGCTTCGCTTAAAAAATTCATGAAACAGCAATTCCTAGTACTATCGTCAATCTTCATTTCAGTGGTTACCTTAGGTACTGGTATGTAGTTTGCCACAGAGGATGTAAGATTTCTGACGTAATCTAGTGTCATTAGTTACCCCCTGCGATCAGTGCTGATGTCATGGTATAAAGAAGGCGCAACGGCAGAGTTCCTCCATCCCAATGCTGATGGAAACAAGTTTGGAACAGGAATCTTTCAATTTCCTTTTCCATAAGCTTCAATAGATAATATGAAAAGATGGAAAACCACCAGGTATTGGGGACCTTACACTACTTTATAAAAAGCAAATACGTCTGCATTTTCTATATTTTCTTTGATCTTTCCTAGATTTTATTATTTTATGTAACTTAGCCTATTCAACTTATTGCCCAATGACTTGAGAGTTCTACTTTTTTTCTTTTTTATTCTGTAGGGTAAAAACTAAATGGTAAATTACTTTTGGTATTTATAGGAAGGGTTCATTTTCCTTTTTTTTTCTTTTTCCAATTTTCTGTCTTTGTTCTCCCCTGAGTCTTGTGCGGTTAATTATTAATGACAGTTAGAACATGCCATTCTGGGATCCAGGGCAAGGGAGAAAGCTGTAAGGAAAGGACAACAGGGTGTGTTGATAGGCCCAGGAAGGGAGTCTACCTCTTCAGCTTAAAGTCCAGGTGGTTTGTATAAATATCCCCCCTCCCCCCCCTTCCAATAGGAAACTCACTGTGCATAGTGACGGGGTTCTGGAGGGAAGAGAGTTGATAGATTATGATAAACCAATGTACCTTGTACCTAGATATCCATTTGTTGTGTTAGAGCTTAGTTTATTTCTCAGTCATCCATTGAATATAATATAGGAGAGTCTCTGTTTTTTATCTACTTTGGACAGGGCAACATATTGTTTCAGTAAGCGTAATCGGTGGAAATTAGGCTCAGAATTCTGGCTGGAGAGTTCTTTTTACAGGAGGAAAGTAGGTACAGATAAATCATTCTTTCTGCACAGTGCCCTTACAGCAAATCAGGGAGGAATGCCCAGCGGGGTGGGATGGCAGGCGCTACTCAGTAGTGCCAGTGAATGGCGTGGAAAAAGGACCCATGTGATCTCAGAGCTAGTCTTCCCAGGACTAGCTGAAGATCTAAAGGGTTTGCATTTCTCTCTCTCTCTCTCTCTCTCTCTCTCTCTCTCAGAGAATCATGTGAAGTGATTTCTTGTCATTTTTTCCCCAAGCTCCACCCTTGTCCCAGCCTCTTCCTTTGCCTCACCTTTTCTAGGTACATCATAAGTGGCAGTAAGTTTTGTCCATGGAAAATATTGAACACTAGTAAGAAATTCTCTACTTTTGTAAAATTAAGGCAATGATTCTAGAAGGATGAGTCACAGAACGAAGCCTGGAAAACAGAGTTGCTTCCCTCGACAAAAGCTGGTGCAAGACAGCTTAGAAGATGGGGCAGTGAAAAGAAGGAATTAAATAAGCAAAACTAAGGAAAAGTTGTGTGCCCTGCCCAGCTTCTGAAGTGTAGCTAAAATATATCTTCGTATGTATAAATATAGGATATATAAATGTTCTGTGAGTAAAATCCTACTTTATTATGTACCTTTCAAAGATCTGCTGGAGTCCCTCTCTCATTGGGACCTCACAAGAAGGACTATCGTTATCTGTTTTGGCTTTACAGAAACTGAAGCTCACAGCACTGAAATAATATGCCAGATACCACAAGGACGAGTCGTGGCACCCCTCAGGGAATGCATGGCAAGCAGAAATCACTGGGTAGCTTCCCCTGCGGGAACGGATGCAAGAATGAAGGGTGGGTCATCACATTGCATTGTTACTCTCCAGCCCAGTTTCTTCATAAGCCCCTGCTGCCTTCCAGTATATTATGTGTCCTGGTTTGGATCTGAAATGTTCCCAAAAAGCCTCACGTTCCTACAAATACTGTGTAAGGTTGGGAGGTGGGGCCTGGCTGGAAGAAGCTGATGCCTGGAGGCTGACATGGAGGGGCATATGCTGGTTCTACCTTTCCTCTCAGTCTGTCTCTCTAAATCACCGTGTTGTGAGCATCTCTGCCACTGGAGCTCTGGCTCTGGCCCTGCCCCCGTTCCAGCCCTGCCATGGGCTTCCACCAGTTTCCCGCCTCCTACCTGTGAATGGATTGTGACCTTCCGAAACTGTGAGCTACAATAAATCTTTCCTCTCTAAGTTGTGGGTGTTCGGTATTGACTTACGGTGATGAAAAAGTAACTAAGTCATTATGCTTCTGGTATAGTGTCGTCTTAGTTATTTTCTGTGAAAGATAACCTGACATTCACAGCTTAAGGGGAGAAAGATTTATTTTAGCTCACAGGTTCAGGAGATCTCACACAGTCCACTCATGGGCTCGTGGGCAGTCAGGCAACAGTAGAAGCAGATGGCAGAGGCTGGAAAGATGCTCACAGCACTGCAGACAGAAAACCAAGTGACGTAGGAACCAAATAAAGAAGGAGCCAGCTGATGTCCGGAGACTTCGGCAAGGACGGAGATTTCCCAGAAAGAAGCTGTAATAAAGTTTCTTTTTCCTTCTTTGACTTAGTTCAAGCTGCTAGTCGTGCCCCTACCATACCGGGGTGAGTACCCCTCACTTACTTCGTGGCCCAGAAGTCAATAACATACACCTGAAAACTATGCTCTGGGCACCGTCCTATCTCAACAAATTGACATGGTCCCCTCAGATCAAGCCTTAAACATCCACCCTTTCCAGCCAGGCCCTGTCTTCCAACAGCACACAGTCCCACCGTTATCCTATTACACCCAAACCCACGAGACTTTTGAGGGTCACCCCAGATCCAAACCACAGAAAAATTACTTCTGGCTAAAGTATTAATTCTGTACAGCCTACCTAAGAAAGTTCAAAGCTGAGAGAATTTGCTTTTGCTATTATACATTTCTGGGTGCAGTTTTAAATAATTCTGCAGATTCCATATCTCTGTACTCTCCTTTGCCATTCTTTATCAAAATAGCAGTTTTTATAAAGCCCTAAGAATGAGAATATGAGTAATCAGGACTAAATCTTCCTCGCCCTCTAGTTCAATATTGAGGAAAGAAGATGGGAGCTTTCATTTTCAGCACCAGGTGGTCTGTTCAGTTGAGTTGCCTCTAATTTACGTAGAAGCACTTGCTCACCTTTCTTCATACAGGTTCCTAAGAAGTGCTGAGAATAGGCTGAGATTAAATCACGGCTTCAAACTGAAATGAATGCTGTGGTAAATCCTGTGCACAGACTCGGAGAAAGAGTTCTGGGGAAGTCAGAAGTTAAGAGATGAAATAAAAGCCTCGAAGGCAGAGGAGTCCTGGCACATGTGACTACAGCAAATGTTGAAGCCAGCCCAACTCCTGGTCAGATTAATATAAATACTGACACCACAGCTGTATTAATATGAGTGCACACACCAATTTCCATTCCTTCATACAACATGTCGAGTCTCCAGTGGCCACAAACAATTGGAAAGTGTAACAAAAAAATGTGGATGAGAGAGAGAGAGAACGCAAAGAACCAGATTAGGATATGAGAATGAAAGTGGAAGTATCGTAAAGGGAACTGAAGGAAACGCTGACTAGTATGTTGAGGACCCTAGTGAAAACAGGAGGCAACATGCAGGCAGAGATGGGTAACGCAACAGAGAGATGGAGACATGTGCAGAAAGAATTCAAAGGAGATGGGAGAAATCAAAATCACTGTAACCTAGAAAGGCAAAACCTTCAGTGGGGTCATCAGTGGGCAGAAAATCAGTGAGCCTGAAGAGAGTTCTATCGGATTTTCCTCACTGAAATGCAAAGAGGAACATAACTAAGCCCACGAAACACCACTGAAAAAATAAGCAAAAAAAAAAAAAGACCTAAGACATACATGTTTGCATGAGAAGAGAGAAAAATGGGCGAGAAAAAGTTAAAATAATAATGTCTAAGACTTTTCCAAACTTAACTATAGACATTACACTACAGACAGAAGGAGCTCAGAGAACACTGAGCAGGATACATAGAAAAATAGAAAATTCTAAGAATATAATATTTAAACTCTTAAAAAAATCAAAGGCAAAGAGAAATACTTTTAGGAAGCCTGGTGGAGACTTGGCTTTCACTTACAGAGAAACAAGGAAACAGTGAGCTTCTCAGTAGAATCATACTAGCAAAGTGCATCGTGCAATCTTTTAAGGGCTAAAAGAAATAGGAGAGAAGTTCTAGAATTCAATGTAGAATGATTCTTTAAAAATGATGAGAAAATAAAGTCTTTCAAGGGTAAAAGAAAAATTCCCTGTCAGCTTAATTTTCTTGGTAAGGTTAAAAAACAAACAGACTTCTCTAAGGGCAATGAAAACTCAAAATGAAAACTCAGCACTTACCAAAAAGGTACGATTATTAGGGAAGAAAATCAATGAACGTAAAATAAATTCTTGGATGATGTAAAATTAATTCTTACTAATTTATATAAAGACAAATTTTCAAAGTAATAAGAACAACATAGCATTGTGGAATGACAGAGTATGGAGCATTACGATGGTGGCAGCAATGTCACAGGAGAAGGCTGGGAGGAGATGTTGACACTTCCAACTACTTGCGTTCATGTGACGTGGCATGGTGCTGTTTGAAGAAGGAATTGGATTGCTTCAGAATGAACATGAGAAAGGCCAAGTCAATCATTAAAAATTCTAAAAATATAATTGAGAGGAGAGGAAACAGTCTTACAAAATGCTCTACTGGAAGTCAAAGAGGTCCATAAATTAAAAAGGGAGGAAAAATAACCAAATAAAAGTGCATAGAAAAGAGTCAGAAACATGGTGGACGTGAAATCATAAATATTAAGCCTCATTTTATCTGTGAGGGATTATAGTATACCAAAGGAAAGAAAGCTGTCACCAAGGTGCGTTTAAAAAAGAGACCCAATTCCATATGGCCTCAAAGAAATCTAATCGTAATATAAAGACTCAAGATAAAAAGGGATGTAGGAGGGTTCACCATAATAGTAATAATCTAAAGAAATCTGGAATCACTATGTTACTTTCAGACAAAGCAGACATTAGAACTAAAATCTTACCAGGACTTACTTAAGAATTGTTATGTAATAATAAAAGACCAATTCATCGAGAAGACTATCCTTAATTTAAAACGTGCTTGGCTCCTACAAACAGGTTATTAGACTGCGCAAGGAAAGAAACCGATAATTGACAAGAGAAATAGACAAACCTTCTATTCTATTGGGGGTTTCAAATTTTTCATTAATTGATAAAGCAAACAGAAAATCAGTAAGTTCATCCTCAGTCCACTTGATCTACTTGCCATGTATAGAATTTTTGATGCAACAAGAGCTACCTAAACCTTCTTCTCAGATGCACACGGGGCACCAATCAAGACAGGCTATATTGAAGACTGTCAGAAAATGCACATTCCTAAATTTAGAAGAATAGAAATTGTGCTATGTAAGTTCTTAGATACAGTGAAGTTAAATAAGAAACTGACAACACACGGATGGTTGGGACATTAACAAATATTTAGAAACTCACGAAATACCATACAGTATACCTGAATCAAGAATTCTCAGAAGGCATTTTGCAAATACTGTGATTCAACAAAATCTCTAGAATACAGAAAAAAAAAAACATGTTTAAAGGAAGGTGTATAGCATTAGGTGCATGGATTACAAAAGAAGAAGTCCAAGTCTTCTGAAATTATAAAGAGAAGACCAATTTAAGGATGCATATAAAGGGCTGATAATGAGCTAGACATGGTGGTACCTGTCTACAACCATAGTACTGAGGGAAGTTCAGGCACAAAGGTTGCAAGTTTGAGCCCAGCCTGAGTAACCTGACTTAGTGAAATCCTTCTCTCCCTCTCCATCATATATCTGTATATATATATTAATATTAAGGGTTAGAGTTATAACTCAGTATGAAAGACCTAGTTCAGATCCCAGTACTAAAATTCAAAAAGCAGAAAAAGGATCTAATAACAATTAGAGTAAAAAAAATCAATGACATTAAAAGCTCATAGGCATTAGAAAAACGTCAGCAAAACTTAAAACTGGATGTTTCCATATCAATAAACTTCTACACACTAATTACTAATATCTCAAATAAAAATGAGACTTTTCTAATGTCATTGGTATTACAAGGATACTAAATGAACATTAAAAATAACTATTTGCTCACAAAATTAATAATTAAAGTGAAATAGAGCAACTCTTTGAAAAATAAAATCTACTAAAATTCACGTAAGGAAAATTAATCTAAATAGATCTATATTCACTAATGAAATTGAATCAATAACTAATAACTTTCAAAAATAGAAGTAAACAGAATTCCTGTAAAAAGAAATACTAGTAACTCTGCCAAATATTTAAGCAAAAAATGATGTAGCCTTTTTTAACAATCTTGTCAGAATATAGAAGCAAAGGAAACATTTTCTGTCTCTGAGGACAGCATTACTAGAATATGAAAATAGACAAAAACTTTATAATAAAAGAAAGTTATATGCTAATTTCCCTCAGGAATATAGATGTAAAAAACCTTCAATAAATTATTAGCAAATTAAATATAACAACATATGCAAAGAAGTATACTCCATGACAAACTGAACATAAGCCCAATATACAAGGCTGGCCGAGTATTTGAAAATCATTGTATCCCACCACCTTGATTGATAAAAATATAAAAATCACATAGATAGGACAGTACTACAGTACAAAGCAAAACCAAGACTCATAAAATGTTTAGAAAGAAATCTAATGAAATATATGAGTTATGCATAGGAAATTGTGAAATTCAAATGAAAGAAATCAGAGAAAAATCTAAATAGATGCATAGATATCCATAGTCATAGATTGGAAGATTCAATGCTGTTAGCATGTGAAGTCTTTAAAATTTGAACTCTATATGCAACAAGGTCTGATTCAAAATTCCTCAATATGCTTTGTAGGTAAAGGTTGATCCTAAAATTAGTATGGAAAGTCACTAGATCAAGAGTAATCAACAGTAATGATGAATAATCAAGAGGAATGATTCAAATTACACATTTTCAAGACTTACTATAAAGCTAAACTCATCAAGACAACATGACATTATACAAAAAAAAAAAAAGACATGTGGATTAATGGGACAGAATAGAAGCTGAGACAGAATCATGCATATGCAGCCAACACTGATCTTCAACAGAGGAAATTTAATAAAGAAAGAACAGTCTTTCATATAATGTGCTATAATCATTGGACACTTACATAAATTTTTTTTTTAAAGTTGGAGGACGGGAGAGAGGAATCCCACTGTGGTGGCACAGCTCTGTAATCCCAGGACTCTGGAAGCCTAAGGCCAGAGAATCACAATCACAAACTTCATCCTAGCCTGGGCAATTTAGTGTGTGGCAAGATTCTATCTTAAAATTTAAAAATAGAAAGAAAGAAAAAAGGATGGCGATGTAGCTCAATGTGAAGGTTCCAAGTTCAATCTTTAGTACCTCTAGGGAAAAAAAAAAAGAAAGAGAAAAAAAAGAATCTAGACACAGACTTTCCATCTGTCATAAAAATGAACTCCAAATAGATCTTAGAACTAAATTTAAAATGAAGACTATAAATTTCTAGCGGAAAAAGAAAAAAATTAAGTGATCATGGCTTGATAATGAGGTTTTAGATAAAATATCAAAACCACATCATATGAAAGAATAAAATTGACAATCTGATTTAACCAAAATTAAAATCTCTGCTTTGAAAAAGTTAATCTGAACACAAAATTAAAAAAAAAAACCCACACAAACAGAAGGACAATATTCGCAAAACATATTTAATAAGAGACTTGGATTCAAAATATACTATCTTAAGATCTGATAATAAAAATCAAATAACCCAATTTCAAAAATTGGGGAAGGCCTGTCATATAACTCACTGAAGAAAATACACGGAGAGCAGTTATATGAAAAGATACTCAATATCATCTGGCATTAGAAGCTTGGAAACTATGTGAGATAGTAGTGCACACTGATTAAGTGGTTAAAATAAAAAAAAAATTGCAGTGCTCTCTTGGGGTTCTACACGTTACAGCCACTCTGAAGGCCAGCGTGGCACTTTATTACAAAGGTAAACACAGTCTTGCCATTGGACCCATGTTAACACGTCCAGGTGTTTACACGAGTGATTTGGAAACTCATATGCATCCAGAAACCTGCTCATGAATGCTTATAGCAGCTTTATTCAGTCTTCAAAAATCGAAGCAAACAGGATGCCCTTTGATATGTGAGTGAATAAACAAGCCATAGCATATCAATGCAATGAGATGCTGTTATTTGGTGACAAAAAAATGAAGTAACGTCCTATGAAAAGCATAGATGAATCTCAAATGCATCTTTCTGGATGAAAGACACCACTAGTATGAAAAAGCTCCTACTGTGTGAATGTAACTGTAGAGCATTCTGAAAAAAGCACCATCAACAGTTAAACATAAGCAAACAAAAACTAACAATAAGGTAGTGTCTTAGTTTTTTGTTGCCATGACTCAATACGTGACACGCACAAATGTGGAAAGGTTTATTTTAGCTCACAGTTTCAGAGGGTCACAGTCCATTCAAGGGTGGCCAGCAGCAATGGGAGTACGTGGCAGAGGCAGAGGTGGAGGCAGCTTCTCACAACATTGCAAACAGGAAGCCAAGTCCAGTCAAGTCCAATCCCAGATAAAAGAAGTTCTATATATATACACTTCTAGGTCCCGACCCAGTGATTGACCCCTTCTGGGTCCAGCCTCAGTATTCTGCCCCTCCCAGGAGTGATTCTCATCTCGCACAGTTCTGTAATCTCATCTGTACACCTGCAACCCACCCCACCCAGACTAGGCCCCAATTTCCCAACAGCACATGGTTCCATAGACAATCCATAACATCCAAATACACAAGACTTTTGGGGGACATTCCAGATCCAAGTTACAGTAGGTAGGCTGGTGGCATGTGCCTGCAATCTCAGCTACTTGGGGAGCTGAGGCAGAAGGATAATAGGATAAAGGCCATCTTGGGCAATTTAAACACTGTCTTAAAATTTGAAAGGTCCCAGCACTTGGAGGACTGAGGCAGGAGGATTGCCCAAGGCCAACACGGGCTCCATAGCGAGTTCACAACCAACCTGGGCTAACAAAGCAAGACACTGTCTCAAAAGAAGAAAGAAAGAAAGAAAGAAGGAAAGAAAGGGCTAGGGCTCTGACTCAGGGGCACGGCATTGGTCTTACTGTTAGAGGCCTTTCCATCTCTGGTTGTGCAAAACAGAGTGGAAAAGCAAAATAAAAACGTGAAGTGGAAGTACAGAGTTGGAAAGATAAAACATAGAACATTACTTTTAGAAACTGCTGTGTCCAGTAGTATTCTAATCATGGCTGTAGGGGTCTGTGCAGTTGTTGACATCCATAATAATTTTACAGCACAATGTTCCATTCTTCATTATATGTAAAATTTAAAAATTCATTTAAAAGGTCAGAGGATCTCTGTATGAGGTGTCAAATTTGACAAAATCATCTGATTGTGTTACAAAAATACAGACCAGCTCACTGAAGGTGAGGGGGAAAGGCGCTGGCCTGTGTGACCAGAAACAAGTAGTGTCTGTCAGACCCAAGGCAAGAGGGGCCACACGTAAAACTCTACTCTAATTGCTAGCGGACACATCTGCAGAGTGCCAAATCCCCCCAGGATAGGAGTGCACGTTAACAATCCCGGTAGTGCCATGCATGTGCGTTTGAATTGCACTACTAAATTGATGGTGGATGATAGGAGTTAGATTTCAGCTGATGTGGAAAGTTAAATAAAAGCAAAGATAGGGCACTTAAATGACTCATGTGGTTATGGATTAGACTTAAAGATCTCACGGTGTACCTGTGTCTAGCTGATACAGATATCGATGGCAACTGGTTTAGATCTGGACGGCCCCACTGGCTCATGACTGGCTGATGGCTGGATCCCAGCCTGTGGTGCTATTGGGAGACAGTAGAACTTTTGGAAGGTGGGATCCAGTGGAAATAAGTTAGGTTACCTGGGAAGCGGACACGAGAAGGAGATACTGGGACTCTGGCTCCTTCTCTTTTCTTTGCTTCCTGTCTATCACGAGATGATGATGATCCTCTACCACTTTTTCGCTGGCATCACAACCTGCCTTGGCACCGAGCCCAAAGCAAGATAAGCAACGGGAACCAAACTGGGATCTCTGAAACCGTGAGCCGGAATCAATTTCTCCTTCTTACAATGTGTTTATCTCAGGTGTTCGGTCACAGTGATGGAAATCTGACTAATGTACGATAAACAATTGGTGTGCTCCCACATTCCCTTTACTGTGTCCGCTGAGAGGAACAGAAGCAACTTCACAATGGACAGCAGCTCCGCCAAGACAAAAGAGAAGAAAACACAAATGCAGGCCTGGAGTCCCGCAGCCTGCTGTCGCTGTGGCTTAATCATTTTATAAATAAATAAAACTTCTATGTTGTGGACTGGAGTTTTGCTTTTCTGTTGACTTTGCAGCCTCTTGCTGTTTTATTCCTGTCTGTAGTATGTGCTGAAGGTGTAATGGGGTTGTGCTGAAATTTGCTTGGAAATGACAATCTTCTTTTGATGTAAAATGTCAGGCCCTGGTAATCTTTATGCTAAGAACAGGGCACAAATAAATAGATCCACACACAAATGATATTATAACTGGTAATAAAATTAGCGTGGAACTATGTTTAAGTGACGACTCAGAGCGTTCCATGGCTAATCTCATTATTTTACTGAAAACTTACCACAACAAGTTCAGGTAGAAAGTGCTACTGTCTCCATTTTCCTGCTGTGGAAGCTGAGAATACAAAATTTAATAACTTACCCAAGGTTAAACAGCGAGTAAAGGAAGGGGCTGGTACTCATTTGACTTCTGAGCACACATTCTTAGCTAACGCAAAGATTGCTTTGCAAAGGGAAGCCACCATTAAGCCATCCTTGCTCATTGTAGAAAGGACACTATATCACCGGCACTGCCATCTGCTCCGAGCACCCACATTCAGGAAGAACGGAGGCTTTTTAACGACCCACCTAGTCTTTGAAGCGTGAGATTTGATTGCCCGTCATTTAGAACATAAGTGCTATAATGGCACGGAATAATTTAGATCATGCGCAATCCCTCCCTCCCCTGCCACGCTTACGCAGTTTAGAATAGAAAGATCAAGTCTCTGAAGGCAACATCCCTAGAATGCCGGGAGGAGAGGTAGCAGTGGAGAACGCAAAGGGTCCCATTGACTCCACGTGTCTCTGAAGTGAACCCAAAATGAACAGCAAAAGCTTCTCTTCCATGAGCATCTAGTCCCACTGGAAAAAGAGCGCGCGCGCACACACACACACACACACACACACACACACACACACACACAGAGCACCTTGTGTGTGCTAGACACTGTCAACTGTCGCTACAGGTGATCTCACGTAATCCTCACAACAGCACAGGTGGCATTGTCTGAATTTTACAGAAGAAATATTCCTACACTAAAGGAGAGCTTTAGCAGCCCCCAAGGTTAGCAAACAGCAGTCAGGATTGTCTGACTGCAAAACAGTGTGGCTTTAAGAAGGAGGCTAACCCATTTCCCCACAGACAACACATGCCGAATGAGAATTAGAGTGACAGATCTCAGGAAGGCAGATTTGGGTTTCACGGAGACATCTGAGTTCTGTATTGACGTGGAGATAACTATGTTCTTGCTTCACCCTGAGCACAATCTTCGCAGTAGGTATTCTGCCCATGCAGTTAAGGAAAGCTAATTAGGCATTCAGATGAAGGAGTGAAATCCACGCACATCTCATAGAAATGGAGTGTGTGCTTCAGAATGTCTGCTGAATTTCAGTTGCTGTTATGGTTGTGGTAGTGAGTCCAGGGTTTATGATGTGATTCTCGATGGGCCTGGTGTGTGTGTGTGTCCTTGTGTGTGTGCTCTTTTTCCAAAGGGACACATAGCATCCGTGCCCCAGCCGCCCATCTGCCAGGAAAGGGCCTACTGTCAGGAGAATCAGCGGATTAAACTCATGATAAAATGAGACAGAATTCCTGTAGTTCGGCTAGCAGATTAATGATGATCTTTTTATTTACAAAGCTGCTTATAATCCTATCAAGACACCACATCTTCTGGTGTAGTAAACCAACAGATTTCTCAAGGCAAAAAATGACCTCAAAACTGTGACCCTCTTTTGGCCCCAGGCATCACAAAGACAGCCATAGTAATTTGTTTTGATTCAGAACTTCACTGTGACAAGGGAATCTCAGATCTCTCTGGATAGGGATGCGAGCAAGGATGGCTACAATAATATTTTTCGGGGGCAAAATTGACACTCTTCCATGCTAGATGATTCTACACTTTTATCTAGTATGCATTCTTGAATTAGTCTTGAATCAATTTCAACTCCACATTCCGTACTTACTCCAGGATAATCCTTTGTTCTATTTATTCAAAGTAACTTATCCCTCCACCCTTTCGTGGAGTCGGAATAGGTGCACATAGCTTTCACAGCCCTGTCCCTGAAAGCTCTGGGTTTCCTTAGTGTAGGAGAGAAGAAATAGGAGTAGAAATCTTTACTGATCAAAGCACTGTTTTATAACCACAGCACGTTTTATCGATTCTACCTCTGGCTGAGAAGTATTTTGAAAATATTATTTACACATGTGGATGGTTGTATGTGGAAATTATGAAGTAAAATTTCTTTCTATTGGTCGGAAGACACAACCATTCCAGCTACCTGTTTATGTTTCTTCTAATACAAGGTAGCACATGTGTTTACCTTTGTAACATGCCTGAGACATGGCTGGGAAATGACATTATCTAAATATATTAAGCAGAAATTAACCGCAACATCAGGATACAGAGAAGTCCTCAGCATAGAGAATGTGGGTGGGAAAGCCTAAAAAAAGATTTGAGGGAAAACGAATCTCCCATTTCAATAAAGGATCAACAGCTGAGGCTGATCATACATGTTTACTGCTACCATTAAACACGATGGTCTAACTCAACAGGGAAGAGAAGGAAGATTTAGTCTCCTCAAAAATGAGTGAATCTGCAGGCTGAGCCACCCTGCAATTCCATGAAGATTGTATCTCCACGGCCCATCGGCACAGGAGCCCTGGGTAGCTACTCTAATTTGTTATGTCCCCCGTGGGCTTGTCAGTTCACATGGAAAGTCTTCAAGAGACTCCTCGCCTGCCACGGTGGATGTTGGTCTCTAGGAACATACAGGTGAGCGGGCTAAAATGCCTGGCTCTCAGCAGACTGAGGAAGAGGATCAAAAAGAGAAAGAGGAAGGAAGAAGAAAGGAGAAGAAAGAAGAGGAAGAAACTGTACAGGGAATAGCTGTGCTTCAGAACACGGGCAATGCTTTGTTTCTCAATGTCTGTGTCTACCTAGTCAAAAATCTCTGGGCACTACAGTTTCCAACAGATAGTATATTTCATTAAAATGAAAAAAAAGGCTGGCGGTGTTTTGTCAGTCATGGTATATGGGCAGTAGTTTTAGGGTGAAAATATCCAATATAAATCTCTTGAATTAGGATTTTTGAAATTCAAACCAACACGCTCAGGTGTCTCAACTGCCTGAAGCAGTGCGCGTCGGTTCGCATCTTCAGCAGCCACAGTCCTGTAAACAATGTAGCCCGGCATTGCTCTTTTTCCCCTAAGGTCACCTTATTTCCAAGGAGGGAGAGAAAGTTTACTAAACAGGACTGAAGCTACGCCTGTCAGTTATAAGCGTGGCTAATCAGTCCTCCTGGGCCGATCCAGGGGACTTGGGATACAGGGTACGGTCAACTTACTACCATTCACCTAGCTTGGGATACAGGGTACAGTCAACTTAATACCATTCATCAAGTGAGAAAGATTCTGTATCCAGGAATGAGAGAAGAACATACACAGTTGATTAGTATTCCCTTTAGGAATATCAATAGTGGCTTTTAAGTTAGCCTGTTACAAGGTGCTGGGTGGCTCTACTCTAGAAAATAATACCTCTATCAGCTGAACTATACATTTCAAATGTATGTACACACACACACACACACACACACACACACACACACACGCACTGCTCTTCCTGTGCATTTCCCTAAAGCTTTGTGAAAACTGCTGAAAGTTTAATCACCAAACCAGTCTCAGAAAGCAGAAGTTAACTAACAAATCCTATTCCCCAAATGGCACTTATATAATCAATGATCCTGCTACATTAGAGCACAGTCAAAGCAAGTCTGACTGCCTTGCATTCTGAGTAAGAAAAAGAGGCGGGTGATGGGAGAGGATAAGAAGTTTGAAAGCCAAAGACAGGGGGAAAGTCAAGTCAAACAAAAGCCCTCTTCTCCAAGGTTATCATTGTGTATATATTGGAGTGAGACGTGGTTCTCAAGTTTAGGGCGTGCTGTGGGGAAGGGGATGGAATGGAAAAAGACTGAAGGGTCGTTCTTCAAGATTAGAATTCACGCGCACTGACTCGTGTGCCACCCAGCTCTGAATCCCACCCACAAAAGGAGCACAGGGAGCGTGCTCGGCAGCAGCACCTAAGGTCAAGGCCTCTGACATACACCTGTGTATTAGTTTGGGTTCTTTCAAAAGGCAGAATTTGAAGATTTTTATAACAAAAAGAATCTATTAGGAAGGCTTACAAATCTGAGGATAGAGATAGTCCAAGATGGCGGCCTGCACGGGTGAGAGCTGGAGTGTCCGATGGCTGCTCAGCCGAGAAGTAGATCTCCTGTCCAGGACTGCAGGACAGCCGGTGAGAGCCTGCTGCAGTTCTCGGCTGTTCAATGAACAGTGGCAAAAACTGGGGCCTGAAGATCGGTGACTTAAGATCAGCAAAGGGCAGAGAGGCTCAAGGCCAGACTGGAATGAATCTGTAATGAGGGCAGGTAGCAAGATGAGTCCTTGTGAAGGTGAGAGCTTTCCCAGAGGAAAAAGCTGTAACAATCTTTCTTCTTCCTTTCTTTTATACCATTCAAGTTCCAGTTGAGTCTTCCACCTCTGGGTTGATCTTCCCTCATTGGCTGGACCACAAATCACTCACACTCTAATCCAGATTCTCAATTCCCAATCTAGGCATGGTTCCCAAACCCTAACCCAGGCATGGTTCCTGATGGCCTCAGGTTGGCATAATCTCTCCAATGGTCACAAGGTGCTACCCCACAGCTACCAGCTGGCAAGTTGAATCTTAATTAGCGAAAAAGACATTCTGGGGCCCTCACCCCTCCTATCCCTGAGGTGGTGTCCTTATTTGGAGACAGGACCTTTACACAATATAAGCAGTTTCACATGACACCATTAGGAGGGGCCCTACTCCGGCATGACTAGCATCCCCATAGAAGAGGAGAAATTTGGATTCAGAGACAGAGTAGGAGAGTAGCATAGAAAGATAAAAGCAAGGACCGGAGCCCTGCATATTTGAGCTGAAAAACTCCAAATGTGGCCAGTAGACCCCCCCACCCCCAGCCAACCACCCCCACCAGTAGAGGCATGGAAAACCTTCTTCCGCACAGCCCTCAAAAGGCACCTGTGATGCTGACTCCTTGAGCTCAGACTTCCAGCCGTCCAAACCAAAAGACAACACATTTCTGTACTTGAACTCTCTGAGTTGAGGTACCTTGTTAGAACAACCCTTGGAAACTAATTCCACCAACGTGATAGTTTTCTTTCTGTTGGTTTATATCTAGTAGGAGAGAATTAATGGATTTCTGACTGACCTTTTCCAGCCATTCCACATTGAATCCTAATACAAAGCAAATAGTTATGTATCCCAAGTAAAATAAAGACTTTGAACAAAAATTTGTAAAAAGTTGTTGAAATTCTTCTTTAGATCCCACATTTGCAGGTAGAGCAGGACATTTTCTTCTCTCTCAGGGTAAGATATTTCCATCTGCAACCAGCTGAATGCTGTTTGTCACATTGGGTGTGTGGGGACCTGAGGCCTAGTGGCCAAGGGCTGGAAGCATCCCAGAACAGGGCTGTCATGCCATGGGCGTACCTTGTGCCTATCTCTCCAGCCCAGCCACATGGTAGGGCCTCATTAGTACTTTTCTACTTCAAGTAATCATTGAGCAAACCTTGTGTTCATGGTAGTTGGCTGGGTACAGATGCTTAGGACTTGTATTAAATATGGTTTTTATCTTGTTTAGACTTAAATTAAGTTTATGAATTTGGTCAAGTCCAGTAGGTGGGCTAGAAGGGGAGTATAAAACTTCGGCTCTAGTACATATTGTTTTTGAACTTGATCTCCATGAAGCTACTGCAGAAAACAAAGAGTTTTTAGGAAAAAAACGTAGAATAAAGAAATTTGGATTACATTCAAAGAAAAGTGTTTTATTCATTTTCCTTAGAATGAGTGTGTAGGCAAGAAGCTACTGGTAGCATTCATAGAATTGTCACCTCTGTCCCTGTGCCTACACACAGGAGTTTTGGCCCTTTAGGTTCCTGCCCTAAGGAGAATTAAAGATGATATGCAGATTGAGCAATCTTAATCCAAAACTCTAAACTTGAAGTACACCAAATTTCACAGTTCTTAAATAATTTCTAGCAACAACCAATGATCTATGCAAATATTCCCGAATATGAAAAAACTCCTACATCTGAAACACTTTTGGACCTAAAAATTTTCAGGTAAAAGATATTCAACACTGAACTGGAAGGCGAGCCTTCGGAACAGAGGTGCATTGGGTGTTAAGTAAAGGCAATGACAATGGGTAATGCCACTGTGGACTGTCAACACTGACAACCTAAGAAACCCAGGGAGTAGAACTGAGCTGACAGCAGCATGAAGGATTGTCATACGGCGGTACACCTCAGCTGTAAACTCCAGTGTGCTTTAAGATTCATTGCATGGCTTTATTCATGACGTCTAAGTTGCTAACACATTTATCTACATGTTGTGCATACTTAGGGTGTGTTCACTATACCAGAGAACAGCATAAAAATGAAGCCCGCTCTTGATGCTGGATCATTGGATCCATTACCTGCTAAAACCTACCTGGTTCCTATGTCTGTATTACACTCCTCGTAGGGATTATAGCTGCATTCCTGAGGGACAGAGGGCAGAAAACAGGTAGAGACAGGTAAGGACCCTCTTCTTCCTACTCATCATCTCAGAGAAGAGAAGCAAAAATTAGGCCTGGAAAAAGAAAAAGCCCTAAACACATTCCAGGTCTGTAATGCCTCACATTGAAAACCCCTTCTCCACACTTAAACGTATTAAACAATAATTTGGACGAGGGGTTATCTTTCACCTTGAAAAATGTCCTTGAAGTAAAGTCAAGGTCTTAGGTTTTGCACTTGTAAGCCTGTGTTAGTTCCTCTAAAGACCTCATGGGATGTGAATTTGGATTGCAAAGACTCAGGTGGAGGGAGAAGTGATCTTATAACTTGGGTCACTTCACTTGTCTGAGGTATACCAGCAAAAGACCAAAAGGAAGGCTGCAGAAGAAGGGAAGATGGCTCCCCCTGGTAAGCGACTGGACCAAACTGCCACGACATGCAATTTTTCTGAGGGCATTGACTTCCAATAGATCTCTGTTAAGCATCTGGCGTGGGGCTCAGGCAGCTGACCCAGCAGTACATCCGGTGTGCATTCTTCCTAATAAGGTGGTCTCCCACAGCAGAGGTCACTGAGGCCAGATGCTATAGTGCTCAGCTTCTGCCTTGGCAAAAATTTCGTCTCTGGCTAACAGGACCTCAGGGAAGACATTAGGGCAGACTTTCTTTCCTGGGCAGACTTTCTTTCCTGAGAAGGTAGAATCTGGACCTATGTGTGGCTATGGCCTCCTTAGGACACGATGCTCTGAGCTACACTTTCATTTTGCTTCTTTCTACAAAGCCCGAGTGAGAAAAAGGAAAGCCTCAATGCTGAAGACAGAAGGGAAGAGTGGGGAAAGGCAGGTGGGGTCTGCACGACAGCTGCATGCCAGCTTCGGTGTAGTTCACTACTGACCACTCTCATGTAGTATGAATGTACTCAGTGTTATAAACTGTGGTTACATCACTATTCTGATGCTGAATTATGCATAATTAGAATTTGAAGTTGACCTTGGATCTACCTAATTTTCTCTGCCCTAGATTTGAGCGGCTAAACACATCAAGACAGAAATCGTCAAACATCTGATATTGTGACTATTTTGTCTATAGATTCAATGGAATTCAATATAATCCCCATACCCAAATCTCTCCCCTTCTCTATAGCAAGAATTTTGCAACCTTATCATCATGCTAATGGCCTGGATGCCAACAGTTCTTTGCTTACACTTGGTAAATGTCCTAAATTTCTACTTCTCAGACAACAGCAACACCAAGAGGAGATAACTCACATGCGCGTCTACTGAAGCCAACCACGGCACAATCCAAATTATCTTCTGTTCTCACAGTGGCTGGATCCCTCTACCTTCATTCGCTCTCAAGTCTTCAAAAAGAATGAACTATCCCTAGGTAAATACATTTAAATTTTGTATCATGTATGCTTCTAGTTCATTCTCTCCCAGAGGGTGAGATTCTTCCTGGGAACAGCCACCAGAAACCCTGGTCAAATCATTCTCTTCTCTGGTTCATCGTAGTTGCTTCTTAGCCTTTAGGGTAAAGATTGAGAGTTACATTATTTCATGAAAGCCTTGTCCTGGCTTTTCCTAATTTAGCCTCTTGAGTCACCTCATGCATCTCCTACCTTTGGTCGTTAGGTTTAACTGCACAAGACCTTTCCATGTCTGTAAACTACGCCATGTCTCAGGACTTTCCTATCTCCTTTTCAATGTTCAGAAACTATGCAATTAGGGGGCACAAAGGGTGTACATCCAAGTTACGTCCATAAGCACCAGGCATTATATCCAGTATCTAGATCCCCTAATAATTTCAAGACTCAAATCATTCAAGTGCAGAGTTCACTGAAAGCAACTTCTGTCCTTTAATTTCCTGTTTTAATTTTTTAAACCTGCCTACGAAAGTACATACTAAAATTTAGAGGCCAAACACTGATTTAATGTGGTTTTTTTGTTTGTTTTAGTTTATTTATTTATTTAATTAATTTTTCTGGTAACTGAGACAGGTTCTCTTACCGTGTAGTCCCAAACTGGCCTCAAACTCAAGATTCTCCCGCCTCACTGAGCCTCCCAAGGGCTACAATTAAGTATTGAATATTTATAAGATTTCCTGAAGAGAGCGTGTGTCTTCTTTTTCTTTTCCAAGTGGGTCGGGGTGAAAAGATACAGCTCCAGACTTCACAGAGAAATTTGCTGTCACTTTTGCCTGCACATGGCCTCCAGGCAAGCTGGAGGTGAGTGTGTGTTTTCTCCTTCAGGGTTTTCCTAAGTCTGGAAAGAGTCTTCCTCACACTTTTAGATCTTCCGAAACCTGTTGATGTTATGTAAATGTTCCTGTGTTTGTTTAGGTTTCTGGGATTTCTGTTGGAAATCCCCAGGCAGCAGATGACAACCTGAGAGAGTTGAAATGTTGCTGGCACTTCTGATGCCCTGAGGGTAAATCCCCACACACCTTCCTCATACATACTCACCTGAGCTGTGTTTTGACGCAGATCAAGCAACCACCAGGCTCTGATTTCCCAGGGAGCTTCAAGTTTGACGACATATAGACAGATTGTCCTCTGGGGATTGTGCTTTTCAAGATGTTCCAAGAGCAAGGAGATCTGTGCTCTGGCTACGGTGCTGCTGGCTTTTGGCCACCTGTTCACTAAGCTGGAAAGGAAGGAGGGAGAATAGGTACAGCTTCAAGTTCAAACTTCAGTCTT
Organism: Ctenodactylus gundi; assembly: GCA_004027205.1. Classification (NCBI taxonomy): domain Eukaryota; kingdom Metazoa; phylum Chordata; class Mammalia; order Rodentia; family Ctenodactylidae; genus Ctenodactylus; species Ctenodactylus gundi. The sequence goes on along the minus strand of PVKB01004361.1, from coordinate 13,443 downwards.
AACAAATTTTAGAATTTTTTTTCTCCCGGAGAGGTGATTTTTAGTTCTTTCCGTGGCTTTTTTTCCTTGGTTACAGTTCTTAGATTATTGATTTTAGTTGTTTTGCTTGTATTTTTATTGCTTCTGAGGGAAAGTAATTTACCGAGGTTCTCCTTGCTCCAGAAATTGATGTCTGTGTGCTTTTCACCTCATCGTATAAGCAATATAATGCCCCAACGCCTCACCCCAAGGTATTTCCCTCTGAATCCTCAGAGCCAGAAAATATATTACTTTACACAGAAAGAAGCAATTTTCATGTGTGATTCAATTAAGGATTTGGGAATAAAGGGATTAAGTTGGTTTACCTGAATTGGCTTACCGTGCCTTGTGTAGACACAGGGGTTCTTATTAGGAGGAGGAAGAAGTCTGAAAGTGAGAAGAGATAGGACAGTAGAAGCAGGCACTAGAGCTGGAGCAGCCCTGGAAGGTGCTGTGCTGCTGATGTTAAAATCAGAGGACCCAAGGAATTCAAGTGATCTCTTCTCTAAAGGTAAGAAAATGGTCTCTGCTGATTTGGATCGTGAATCTCTCCCTCTGGCCCATGTGTTAACGATTTGGTCTCCAGTCCAAGGCAATGTTGGAAGCTGGTGGAACCATTGGGAGGCGGGGCCTATTGGAAGGAAGTTGGGCATTGGAGAGGTGTGTCCTAGAGGGCGATCTGGGGACCTCTGTTTCCTGAGCAGCACGCAATGAGCAGCTTTCTTTGCCACAGGTTCCCGCGATGGTGTGCTGCCTCAATCCAGGCTCAGAAACAGGAGGCCAACTGACCATTGGCTGAAACCTCTGAATCTGTGATGCTGAATAAAACTTTCCTCCTTAAAAGCTTATCACCTTAGACATTAACACACTCCCCTGAACCTTCAAGAACGAATGCAGCATAAAACAAGAGTGGTAGCGCATCCCTATAATTCCAGCACTTAGGAGATTGAGGTAGGAGGATTGTTATGGCCTTGAAACTAGCTTGGGCTACACGGTGAGTTCAGGGTTAGTGAGGAAGGGCAGAATTATCATATACCACTACAGGTCAAGCCCCAGCGTGCCTCTCTTGCTGGGATAAACCCCAGTGATCTGCTCCAGTAATGTACCACGCACCCATAATCCACCATACTCCCGTAATCCACCCCTCTTGACCAAGTCCCACGTCTTAACAGCACATGAGTCCATAGGTACTCCACAGCCACCAAGTGCATGAGACTTTTGGAGGACACTCCAGATCCAAACCATAACACCTCAGTAACTGGTTTTTGAAAAAATTAAGAAAATAGTGAATCCTTGTCTTCATGGCTTGTCTGACTCAGTGGTTACTCTTTGTTAATATTGTGGTTGTCACTTTCTTAGGATTGAAGATAGAGCTAAAAGGTCTTAAATTTTATACTGCGAAGCATTTTGTGAGGCCTGAAAAAAACCATTATTCCAGTCAACTATAGTCCCATCAATATGCGTGCCCAAGTACGAAACACATTCACAAATAGACAAAGTGTCATAAAAGCAACATTTTAAGCTGTTATGCAAAATTCATATTTAACTTCTTTTTACTAACAAGTAAGAAGAATGCTTATTTAAAAGGATATAATCCTTTTGACAAAACAATACTAAAAGCTTTTAAATCAAACAAAATTTATAGATATTGAAGATCGCACTGTTTTTAGAATGTTATTTGAGCAAGGATTGTGTTTAACTTACACTTACCTCTCAGAGAACCAATTCTGCTTTTTACATGATGAGTGTAACAGCATTGATAAAATTCAGAGGGCTGGTAATTTGATTAAATGTTACAATGTACATTGAATATTTATCAGGTATTTGCTTGAATTCTTGCTTTCATGCATCGCCCTCATTACCCACTGGGTAAGTGCATGTGTATATCTAATGAGCTTTCTTAGTGTCAGGATGGCCAAGAGCCAGTGTTTGGCAGCCAGATATAACTTAGTTTGAATTTCAGATACAATAAACTTCATCCAAATAAAAGCTCAGCTTCAATTTACTCTATGAAGCTGAGTGTCATTTGACTATGATGTCTCAACAAAGCAATGCCACTGGATGATGAGTACTAAAAATCCAATGTTTGGCTGTGAAGTAATTAAACTGCTTCTAACAGAAATAGCTGAGAAATAAGCCATTTGAAACTATCAAGGAGACTTTAAGGTGACCAGGAGGTGGGGCAACAGTTTCAGAGAGAAAGAGAGTTCACTGGGGGGGTGGGGGGGGGGAGTGTTGGATCTGACATTGGCATCCTGTTTCTTCCTTAGGACAAGTGGCCAAATGTAAGGCCACAAAGGGAAAGCCTGAGCAGTCTGATAGAGGGCGATACTAAGAAATAGAAAGGCAGCAGGAATCTTGACAGCGTCCCAGAAGCGGGAAGACAAGAACGACAATGCAGGGCTGCCAGTGTAGACGGAGTGTGAAGCTATCAGTTCTGAGGGAGAAAGTGTATGCAGATGATCCTCCGTTACCCAAGGGTGACTTCTCCATAAACCCACCACGTTCGGAAATTTTACTAAGTCAAATTTACATTTGACACAACGAACCCACTGGAATTTGTAGCTTAACAGCACAGTACCCTGAATATTGGTGTTCTACTCTTGGGTGTGGGGCTGGTTGAGAGCTCCTGGCTGCCGCTAGCATTGCAAAAGACGATTCTTAACCTAGGAAAAGGTGATAGCTTAAGATCTAAGGGTGATTTCTTTTGTGTGCGTGTCACGTTCGCACTATCTTAAAGCTGAAATATTGTAAGCTGAACCATCACAAATAGAGACTCTCTGTGCATGTAGACACGCCGACGGGAAGTGAGTGCAGAGAAAATGAGAAAGATTTTAAGGAATAGGGGCACAAGATCGTGGAGATACAAGTTCTGCCTTTACTGTAGGCAGGCCAGCTGGGGCTTCAGGGAAGGTAACAGGCTCTCTGAGGGCAAAAATCCTTCTTTCTCAAGGGAAGTCAGTTGATGTGTTGCATTATGACCTTTAGAGGGTGGAAAGAGGCCCACCTCTACAGTGGAAGACCATCTGCTTTATGCAGTGCCCTCTGGCTTAAATGTTCTCATCTAAAGAGAAACACGTACAGAGACAACCAGAATCTTGGCACTATGACACAACCAAGTTGACACAGAAGCATAATTATTAAAGACAGATGAAAATGAAAAAAGGTATTCATAAGAGAAAAAAATACAATAGAGAAAAATCAGAAAGCTAAAACCAATGAATCAATAAAAAAGTTAATGTAATTTTCTAAATGCTAGTGATAAAATAAAAAAAATGCAATTTTCCCAAATCAGAGATGAGGAAGCAATGTCACTTCAGCTTTACATATACTGGAAATTATTAAAATAATATTATAAACAAAATATTTTAGTAAATCTGAAATTCTTGAGAGATTAAGAAAATTTCTAGAAAAGAATAATTTATGAAATGGATAATGCACCTACCTAAATATTTCTTTTTTAAAAGAAAATAGATTTGTCAATAAAAGCATACCAATGAATTAATGTTCATTCCCTAATGAGTCCTTCTACATAATTACGTAAAGAAGAAAAGCAATTTTACATAAGTCCTTCTGGAGAACAGAAGAAAACAGTCAGAAAATATTTATGAGAACTAGACATACCATTACACATGACAACTACATTAAAAAGGAAATTTCGAGGTCTACGTTCATAAGTATAAATGAAAAGAAAATCCTGAATAAAATATTAGCAAATCTGATTTAGCTTGTAGAAAACAAGCAAGCAATACATCGTGACTAGAGTGCTTCACGCTAGTGACTCGAAGTTTAATTTAATAGTTTTGAAAATCAATCAATAATTCCGTACATTAAGAGAATAATGATCATCATAATAGATTCAGAAAAGGCATTATAGGAAATCGATTTCTGGAACTAACAATGCCCCGGAATAAGCAGTGTAAGGACTGTCAGTTTTAGCTCCAGCATATAAACTTGCAAGTCTCTAGACCTATCTTCACAAGACAAAAGTTGAACACATGAACTTGTAGTAATAACTCCGTAGGTGCATAAGGAAAAGGAAATTGAGGTTACGGGGCAAAGTACTCTCTCTCCTCAAAATAATCAAAAGGCACATACAGAAATTTACAGGTGAGGTCAACTTACCTGAAGCAGACAGCTCTGGAACAGGGAAGTGGTTGGAATATTTACTTTCCAAATTTGATGAATTTCTGGAGCAAGTGTATAGACTCACTTGAGACTTGCAAATAGAGTGCCTGCCTAGCAAGTGCGAGGCCCTAGGTATGACCCACCAGCGTCGCATAAGGCAGCTGTGGTGGCATCACACCTGTAACCTTGGCACCTCGGAGGCTGAGGCAGAAGGATTGCTATGTGTCCGAGGCCAGCCTGGGCTACACAGTGAGTTCAGGACCAGCTTGAACTACAGGATGAGATCTTGTGTTAAAACAAAAATCCTGGGGGTACATCCTCAGGAGAGACCCAATTAGAGGAGCCACCATGATCACTCCCAGTCAAGATCAAAGAAACATGCACTGACACTTCAGGCAGAGGAGGAAGTAAGAAGGTGAGTATTCGGAAACATGTCCAGAATATTCTTCACAGCAAAGAACTTCCCTTTATAACAAACTGCTTTATTAGAGTTTTATCTGACTTGGAGGAAGGACAATTCCATAACGTCAGTCTCCACTACCCTTCACGTTTCACGTAAGGGATTAGAAACAGTTCAACAAATGTATCTGAGGGTCACCTGCTAGGGTCTCGGACCCACTAAAAATCTGATATTTAATCATAAATTTATAGAACATTTTTCTACTCAACACCTAACCAACAGATAAAACAGATCTACAGTATATTGCTAATATATTATAACTGAGAAGCTGAAAAGTACACATTCTACCTAAGAAAGAATTCTTGGGGAAGCCGAAGACAGATTTGAAAACAAAGCAGAGAAACAAAATAGCCAACCAAAAAGTGTGATCCTAGTACGGTGAGAGGCTGAGGCAAGAGGGGCTCAAATTTAAACCCAATCCGGGCATTAAGACTCAGCAAGATCTTGTTTCAAAATAAAAACGTAAAACAAAGCTTGGACTGTGGCACAGCATGAAGGCCCAGGGTTCAATCCTCAGTCCCGAAAGAAATGGAATGCAGGGAAACGGAAAGAAATCAAACCAAGTCAAACCAGATCAAACCAAATCCTCAATCTCCTGCCCTTAAATTGACCACAAGCAAAAAACCACATCCTTAATATCTGGCCCAATTAGTGTTCCTTACACTAACACCTAATTAATCGCATTAATTATCTTATTCCCATTATCTGATACATAATATTCATATTTGACCACAAAATTATAAGGCATGCCAGGGGATACAAAAACTGTTTCAAACACAAAACAAACATCAGAGCCATCGTTAGGTGTGGCAGGGAAGTTTGGAATTAGCAGACAGGAGATTTATGGGATCTCTGCAATCAAAAGCTCTGTGTAGGTTGACTGCTCTAATGTGAAAAGTCGTTAACACATAGAAGCAGATGGGTGGTGTAAGAAGGAATATGGAAATTCCAAGAGAATAGAACAGAAGAAGAGCAAAAACTGCATTTGGTTTAATTTCAGAAACAATTCTAGCTGGAAAAAAGTAGAATGAAATTCTTAGAGTTGAAAGAAAAACAGTAACAGTAAAAATTTACCTACAAATTGGCAATATGACACCTTCTTTCAAAGGTGCGTGAGAACTAAAGATTTCTTGTGCAAAAATGAACAAGGATTTGTTGCTGGTAATGCTGTCTGATAAATACAAAAATTATTCAGAGAAAGAAAATTATATATAGGTCAGGAACTTGAGCTTCCATAAAAAGTGAAGAATATTAGGAGAGAAAAATAGATAAAATAATATCTACTTTTCTATTCTGACTGAGCTGGTAAATATTTGATAAATCAATAATAGAAATAAGGTTCCAGGCGCTTATGCCATATAGATGCAGCAATTTTATAAGAGATGTGATATAAGAAGAGAAATATCGTCTTCTAAGTTAACTGCACCATCCTTGAGGTGGTATAGCTTTGTTAAGAAATGGTCTTAAATCAGTTGTGAGTGCATGTTGCAAACTCTAGGATAACATACCTTTGTGTTTTTAAAGCAAGTGTATTGATAGGTTAAGACAGAAGAGAAAGTAGAATCATGTAAAACACTTAAATAAAACCAGAGACGACAGAAGAAGAGGCATTTTTAAAAGACACATGTAATAAATGTATCACAGAGAGGATAGCAGTTCTCATATCTGCTAACTTAGATGAAATGAAATTCCTTAAAAGACACAAATTGCTAAAACTTGCACAAGAGAAATAAATTACCTAGCAGTCCTACAACTATTACAGAAATCGAGTCAATAATTAATAACTATTCAGGGATGAAAGAGTAGGCACTTAGTAGTGAATTCCACTAAGTAAGGAAGCAAGTTTATTATATATTTCAAAGGTAGAAGCGCAGACAATGTTTTCAAACTTACTCTGAGATCAGCATCACGCTTCCACCAAAATGGAGTAAGGACTTTGTGACAGAAGTGTACTGCAGACCAATGGCTCTGCTGAACACAGAAACTACAAAAAACAAAACAAAACAAAACACTCAGTGAAATATTAGCAAATCAAATGTACAATGTACAGAGGGAATTATTCATCATGAATAAGAAGGATTAATTCCAAGTATGTGATACTAGGTTTAATTTTAAAAATCAATTAATGTAATCCCTCTAATTAACCAATTAAGGAAGAAAATTATGATCAGAAAAATTATTTGACAAAATTAAGTAACAATTTCTGATAAAACTCTGACCGAATAGAAATAGAGAGAATTTTTTCAATTTGAAAAAGGACATCTAAAGACACACAGCATTTTATTCAATAGACATAAAAACATGATTTTTTTCTTTCAAGAAAAAACAAGGCAGAAATTCTTCCTGTCTTCCTATCGAACAATGTATTGGAAGTCCTAGCTAATTCAACAAGACAGGAAAACGAACCAGAAGCATCTGTGTTGTGGAGAAGGTAATGCAATTTTCTTTGCTCACAGACCAGTATTACAGTTTATGTAAAAAGAGCTGAGGAATTGGCACAAACAAAATAAACATACAAGACACTCCTGAAACTAATATACGACTACAGCAAGGCTCCAGGATGCAATGTTAACATAAAATGAATTTCATTTTCATATATGAGCAATAAAAATAAAAATTGAAAGTATAGCAATTGGAACCTCTCAAAATTAAATATTTGGACAAAAATATAAGTGTTCACAATATGTGTAGGAGGAAACTATAAAAATTCTGATTCAAAAATCGAAAGAGAGCCAGTTCACAAATAGGAGCCTGTGCTGCTGCTAGATTTCAACTGTTCCCCACTGGCTGTACAGATTCTCTGCGATCCCCTGAATCCAGCAAGGTGTGCAGAGGATGTCAACAGCCTGGTTCTAAAATTATATGAAAAATAAAGACCTAGGACATTAATACTAAAGAAGAGTAAATTGGAAGACTGAAAATATCTGATGGAGTAGAATTGAGAGCCCAGAAATATACACATTCAATAGAGTCAACTGTTTCAACGAATGAACCAGTGTGATTCCATTAATTAAAACTACACTTTTCAACAAATGGGGTGGAACTATTAGGTGCCCATTTTAAGAAGCACATAGATAAAAATCTAGACACAGAACTTACTCTATTATTTGTAATAAGTCAAAATGGATTATAGATCAAAACATAAAATACAAAATTATAAAACTTCTAGAAGGGAATATAAGATAAAGTCTAGGTAACTTTGGATCACTCATAAATTTTAGAAATGCCGTAATCCACGAGTCAAAAACTAATATTTTGATGTTCATAAAAATTAAACACTTTACTCTGAGAAAAAAAAGCTTTTAAGAGAATGAAACGATAAATCACGAACTAGGCCAATATATTTATAAGCAAATACCTGAAAAATAATTTGTATCCAAAAATATATAGAGCTCTTAGCACTTTGAACAAGAGCAAGCAACCCAATTGAAAATGTACATTCCCCAAAATTCTGCTTTTATTTTATTTTTAAGCTCAAGATCTGTTATGAGTTAATTTTTGTATAACTGTGGTTGCAGGCAAAGCTATCATATTTGACAAATTACGATTTCTTTTTTTTTTCTGCGTTCTCCTCCCAACAGAAAAACAGGGAAGTCAGTGAAAAGGATAGCTTTTTCAAAAGAGAAATAGATTTGACAACGCTACCATGGTTGGCAAAAATAGAGAAGTATATCACCAATATCTTGAGTGAAACAAAAGATGCTACAACCCAAAAAGAAGACATCAAAAGTGGCAGGGAAAGAATTCACACTAAGGCCGCTGACACAGTTTTAAAACTTAGATATGTGGAAGGCCTCTTTGAAGAACTCAAATACACCCCAGTCATTTTTATCAACAAACCTAGTAAATTTCCCAGCTTCTTTTGTTGAAAGACTTTTTCTCCATTGAAGGCCTTTTCTTCTTTATCAAAAATAAGTAGTGGACAGTGCAGGTCAATTTCTCTGTTGTCTGTTCTACACTGTGGATGTAGGTATTATCCTCTCTCCAGTCCACTTATACAGCACGGTCTGTATTTCTTTAGCTGTGCGGTAATTCTTGAACCATACTGGTGACCGGTGACTTTCATTATGTATTCATTTCCAAAGTTATTTTAGCTAAATTGCTCATTTATGTTACTATATAAATTTTGAAATAAATCTTCCTCTACCTGCAAAAAGAAATCCATGATAGGCTTTTGATAGAAATGATTTTAAATGTCAGTATCAACTTTGGGAAAATAAACACTTTTATTGTGTTCAATATTCCAATAAATGGGCATATTATATGTCTCTGTTTATTTGGTGTAGTTTGCAGAACACAAAGTCTGGTACATGCTTTATTGGATCACACCTAAAATATTTATTCTCCTTAAATTGATTTTAAAAGGTACTACATTTAATTTCAGTGCTCATTGTTGGGATATAGATACACGATTGACACTTCCATGTGTCGTAGCCTATGACCTTCCCCCTTGGTGTCCATTGACATCTGAAGAAAGGATTCTTCGTTTTTCTTGGTGGAGATTCCCGTCTAGCCCTGTGGTCTCCAGGGACTGTACGGTGTAAGCGGTCTAATCACTGATGTGACTGAGAAAGTCCTGACTTTTTATGAGAATTTCACTGCGGTCAGGGAAGACAGAGTGATGTTTCTTGTTTTATTTTATTTTTACTCTGTGGTATTGGGAATTGAGCACAGAATCTTCGTACTGAGCTCCTTCTCCACCCATTTTCTATTGATTGATTCATATTTAGTTTCAAGATAGGGTCTCGCCAAGCTGCTAAGTTGTCTGCGTTAAATTCAAAATCAGAGTGATGTTTCCACTCTGTCTAATCCAGGTAGAAATCCAGACACACTGCGTGTTCTCCACTGACACCGTGACGGTGGGACCCACTCACTACCTGCCTGTAGAGAGGAAAGTCCCTTTTTCTACTTGGCCTTTGCTTGTCTGAGACGTGATGCTACAGCTGATCTCTGTGATGCTTATCTGAAGTGAAGAGGCTAACAGTTTTCTGTTGTACCAGGCTGCCCCTTTTCTGGTCCTTCGGACAGGGTATGCCTTTGTTTTATTTTCTTCTGTGCTTGGGGTCATCTCCAAGTTATTAACTTCTGTAGCTCCATGCCTGGGATGTATGAAGCTGAAAGAAAAAAACCTCAAGATTTCACCAAATCCCCAAACAGTCTGACTCCGTGTGGCTCCATCTTCCGAGTCTTCTGTTCCATAATAGCTCATACATGAAATCCAGGGTTCTGAGTACATTTAATAGAAGGATGAGAGAAATACCCCTTTGAGTTTTGTGGAACTGATGTGTCCATAAGATGTTTTGAAATAAGTCCACACGCAGAGATGATTATTAGAATAGAATAAGTATTTATTTCTGGTATTTTCTTCAACAGGACCCATCTGCTTTGCTAGCACATTTCCCCCCATAATGTTGCACTAAATATTTAACATTTAATGTTGCACTTTTTCTTACCATCTCTCACAATTGCTTTGACTCTTCTAAATTTCTAGCCATTAGTGGGAGACAAAAGAAGATGAATTGAACAAATAATAGTTCTTTTTCGTGTTTTGTATTTTTAGAAAATAAATTGAGATTATCACTTCTTAACACTTGGTTCATGCCATCAAGTTAAAAATAATCAAATGATCACTAGTGTGGAATATTTTAATCACTATCAAGGAATCCACAAACCATCCGCTAGCGTCATGGTTTTAGCATTCTTTCAGGTTCAAAAAATCTTATAAATAGAGCAAGGAGGCTGTTATATAATATGTGAAATTTTAATTTCATCATCTTACGTTAAAAGAGGAGTAGATTTCATATTCTGTTTTTCAGTCAAACATTGAAAATAATAAATTCATGTTACAAGTAATAGTTTTTTCTTGACAGCTTCCTTTGTAACGCCAGAATATTCCTTAATAAAGCTTACTCAAAAAAACTGAAAGGAAAATATTGGGAACACTGTTTGAGGCTGCCATTAATAACTATCTTTAATAAACGCTGAAATTCTTTAATTTGGAGAATGGTAAGGAAGCTATTATATAACCATTGAAAAGCATCATTTTTAGGTATGGTAAACTTAGTTTCTTACAACCTTATGATTTATTTAATACAATAAGGGGAAAAAAATCTTATGTTTCCTGCTTGTCTGTTTCCCAAATATTCACTCAAAATACCAGAATACTGCAGCTATTGTTTATGTTATTTCTATCTTTAAAAACATATAGTTGTAAGTACAAAGATCCCAAGACTGTAAGATTCACAAAGAGGAAGTAAATAACAAAATCTGTGGTGAGTATTGAGTTTCAGAATTTTAAAAAGTCACAGAAAACACCCATAGTATCTTCGATGCATGAACCTAGCGGAGGCTGGGCTTCCCTGACATTTAAAGATGTGTACTGCTGCGCTTGTGGACACAATTCTACCTGAGTAGGTATTCGGAGCCTAATTAAAAAGATCAGTGTGGAGCCACATCCTTACTAATCAATGACACATTTATAAGAAAGTTCAATTACTCGAGCTAATATAGAAGATGAAGTTTTATGTCAAGCTTTGCTCCAAGCCAAGCTAGTCTGGCAGGATAAATTAATGAATCGACATCCACCAGTGTATAAAAATATAGGAATAGAACACACTTGAACATGTTAGTTTGATTATCATTTTTAAAATAGTTTAAATAGATAAGTAAAATAAAATGTAAACAACAAGCTTGAAACTTAAGTTCAATGTAAACATTATGTATCACAAACATACGTGTCAATAGCATGGGGGTAAGTAAACAGGGTTGAAAAAAAACATCTAAACAAAAAAACTAAGTTTGAAAATACTGAGCTATGCAAATAGTTTATTGTAGGAGAAGGGCCTGTCATACATTCTGAACAGTTCTGATAATCAGCAGGTTTTTTGTTGACACGTATTTACATAGTAAGTGATAATTATTTGCGGGTGATCATTTCAGTAGTGGAGGAGCCTAGAAATTACATGCCACTGATGGCCAATTTTTTGAACAATCATTTCCGACATCTCCCTTTGCAATGGAGTCTTGGAAATAACCGGTATAGAAATCCAGGAGCCTTCTAGATATTTGCAGGCATTGATGCAAACAAGAATCAAAGTACCTTTTTGGGAGAAAATTGGAACATCTGGGGAGAAAGGGAGATCGGATAAATGTAAGGAAAACAAAAAAAATTCAACTGAGGTTTAAGGAAGGGTTGAGAGTCTCAAATGAATTGGCCTTGATTTATTAGCTCATTAGAGAGAGCATTGTCCTATATCCAGGGCGGAGTGAACTTGGTCCTTGGTGCTTCCCTGGTATTGTGCATGGACTTCAGTAAAGTGACCATCTGTGTTATCAAAAAAAGCTGTAACGCTGCTGCATAGATATTCTCCCCCTGCCCTCCCAAGCCATACCCATGGACGGTTTTTTCCTCTGAGTAAACGGAAGGTAAAACAGGCCAAGAAGAAAGGCAACAGGAAGGAAGGAGAAGGAAGCGTGCAAGGGCTCCTCCCCAGGGACCCCAGGCCTGCAGGGCTACGAGGCCTCAGTGCGGCTGCCCCAGGGGCTCGAGGCTGCCCTCTGGGTGGCTGTTCTGCGCCCCACCGCGAAGAAAAAGTTGAGCAATGGCAATCACAAGTTCAATGCCACAGATCTAGTTTTGGAGATTTTAAAATATATTGGGAAGAGGCCATACAAAAACTGCTAGTTAAGTGGTTTGGGACTCAAAGATATTTACATTTACTTATGAAAGTACATGCAATCTCAATATATGTTCACATACTGGTTAAGTGGCTAAGAACATTTAAATTCAATTCTTTTAATTAAAGACATTTTTATCCCAGAATCGTGGTTAGAAATGTCATTTTAAGCAAGGCACAAGACTGTGTAAGTATCTTCCAAACACAGAGATGCATCCTTACAAACCCATCATTACTGGCCTCTTAACAAGGGAAATAACTCAAAAAAATGTTGTTTCTCTTTTTCTGTTCAGCTTACATTTTGTGGACTTAACATTTTCAAAAAGTGTGTTAACCATGGGGACAATGAAAAACTTTTACGGAGACTGCAGAAAATAAAAGTCCATATTTAATCTACAGCCTTAGAAAGCTTCTCAGGAAGCTCAATTAAATAACAATTCATCTGTGCAATCTGTTCCATCTCCTAAAGACTGATAATGCTGTAGTCTTAATTTTTAAAAATGCAGCATTTGGTTTTTGTTCTGTTAGATCAAGAGGAAAGAGCACTTGGCACTTCTGTGAGCATCACTCACAGCAATTCCATTGCAGGTTGATTTTACTCAGTTAAATATCAGGGCAGAAAAAAAACTATCAAAAATCCATACTATATATTTAATCACATTTTTGCTTCAAGGTTAAGTTATGAGTTTGAAGCTGTTGATGATTGATCTAAGACTGTAAGCAGCCAAGTTAGGGGAGTTGACCTACCTAGTTGGCCATGAGACTTGATGGTGAGCTGAACCTCTCTGGCCTCAAGGTACTTTAGATCTGAGACCCACTTTGTGCAATCCATTTCCCCATTAGTAGCTTCTGAAAAGTTCAGTTCTACGCCAATATTTGCCTCTCTAGTCGTGAAATGGAGTTGTCATAAAAGTCTATACGGGACTTCGACTGATGTCCTGCTAGGTTCGAATCGTGCACTCGTCAATAAAGAGGATGCCCTTCGGACCAAGATCTCATTAGGAGAATACACACGCTTTTCTTGAAACTAGAAGCACCATTTACTCATAGATTCATGAAGTTCCAGGACTGTAAGGCACCCCAAGAGCATAGCCATGCACTCTTGAAGCATTTAAAAGTGTAAGAAGAGCTTTATCCCAAATTTTTAAAATAAAAAGTCTC
>PVKB01004360.1:126152-146642 GCA_004027205.1 Ctenodactylus gundi | reverse complement strand
CCTGGCTCAAGGCCGGCATCCCGGAGGGGCTCCCCAGCAGTCACTGAGTGAAGGACCCGGAGTGGACGGGTGAGTAGAGGAGGCAGAAGTGGTCATTTCACAAATGCCAGAAGCCGATATTGCTAGAAGATAGTCTCCCGCCTGCTTACCCTGGCCCCTAGTAGCCTGAACTGCTGTCTTCTTCAACCTCCATTCTACCCGTTATTTTTATTTTATTTTATTTTTTCACTCTGTAGTCCAGGCTAGTTCTGAACTCCCCATGTAGCCCAGGTTGGTCTAGAACTCACTGTGGAGCCCAGGCTGGCCTTGGACTCACACCAATCCTCCTGCCTCAGCTTCCCAAGCGCTGAGATTACAGGTGTACACCGCCATGTCTGGTTTATGAGGTGCTGGGGAATTGAACTGGGGTACTTAGCATTTGACTTAGCACTTGTTCGGCAAGTGCTTTAACCACTGAGTCATTCCTCCAGCCCTTTCTTTCTTTTTTTCTTAGTAGTACTGGATTTGAGTCCAGGGGCTTCACACTGAGCGACATCCCAAGGCCATTTTTACATATTTTTACTAAGTCAGGCTGGGCTCAAACTTACAAACTTCCTGCCTCAGCCTCCCAGAATGCTGGATTAGAGGCCTGTGCTGCCAGGCCTGGCCTGGAGCGGTGCTTGGTAGAACTCTGGTTATTTTAAGCTTCCAACATGGCAGCGCGCTCAGCTGGACAGCTCCCAGAGGAGCTACTTCTCCCCATCCCGCCCAGACTCCATGGCTGTGTCGGCTACTGGCCCAACTCCCAGAGCCCTTCAGGCCGCAGCGGATCCCTCAGGCATTCGAGGGTGAAGGTGACACCCCCAGCCTTTGCTGCCTTGGGGAAAATCATCCTCATGCCCCCAAGGAGCCTTTCCTGACCTTAACCAGGTCTGTTCAAATCACTGTCAAAACACCTCCAAGGGCACAGGGAGCAGGTGGACAGTGAAGGGGACAGGACAGGAAGTGGAGGGCAGCGTGCATCCAGGAACAGCCTTTGAGGCCTGGAGGAACGGCACAGGAGTTACAGCGCTCGCCTGGCCAGCACGAGGCCCTGGGTTCAATTCCCTAGGACCACATACACCTGGGCATGATGGCACACACCTATAATCCCAGCACTCGGGAGGCTGAGGCAGGAGGATTGCCCTGTGTTCAAGGCCAGCCTGGACTCCATAGTGAGTTCAGGACCAGTCTGAGCTGAAAAGCAAGACCTTGTCTCAAAACAAAGAAACAAGCAAGCAAGCAAACAAACAAACCCACCCCTGAGACTTTACCAAACTGACCCTTTGAGATTGTCCCCCACAGTTAAACCCAGCCTTATGACAGGGGACTTGAGTAATTTCTGATAAGAAGCAGCAGAGCCCACAGATCGGGCATGGTGCTGCATGGCCTATGACCAGATCCTGCTCTGTCTCCTGGTCCCGGTGTGCCTGGGGGTTGGCAGGAGCCCTCTGTAATGCCGTTCTGCGCCGGCACATGGGTGGCGTGGGAGATGGAGACAGAATGGATGCCATTTCTCCTTCCCATCAGCCTGTGTGCATTTTCTGTAGGCAGCACGGGGATCGTGGTCACCCTGACCAAAACCCACTTCCCAGGAGGGAAAGTGGAGACCCAGAGGGACTAAATATCTTGCCCTAGGTCACAATGAAGGCAAGTGACAGTCAGCGCCGGGCACAGGCACCTGTGTGGCCCCACCAAAGCTCCAGGCAAAGCACTTCCTTTTGTCCTACTCACAGGTCAGACAGACTAAGGCCGTGCGGACAGATAGGTCTACGAACAGTGCCCAGCTCTCGGACACGTGGGAGGTGACAAGCGGGATGATGATCTCGGCGGGGACGTGGAACTGGAGGGCGTAGGTGAAGAAGATGCCCACGGAGTACATCAGCTTGACGGACTGGTACAACCTGCGGGCAGATCGGTGACTGGGCACGAGTGTGTCGGCTCCTGGAGAGGCTGCCCAGGACCCACATGCTGGTCAGAGCCAGTGCGCCCCTGGGCCACACTGCTGCCTCACACCCAGTGACTCGGGTGGGCCAGCAGGGCCACCCAAGAAGCTCCCAGAAGGGCACGCCCCTGGAGATTCGGAGTCACCAGGCCACGGCTCGAGGACCAAGACTTGGCTTATCACCATCATCATCACATTCCAGTGCCATCGCTCAAGCCCAGGACCTTCACATGGAGCTGCATCCCCATGCTGGTTTTATTTTTGATTTTGAGACAGACTCTTGCCAGGTTGTTAAAGTGCCCAGGTTGGACTTGAATTTGTGATCCTCCTGCCTCGGCCTCTCACAGTGCTAGGATTATAGGCCTGTGACCCTGTCTGAAAATAAAAATAAAAAAGGGGCTACAGCTCAGTTTGAGGGCCCAGGCTCCCCCTGCTCCATGCTGTACTAAAACCAAACAACAACAAAGCCCCAAAAGGCTCCCGGGCCTGCACCAGCAGGGTAAAGCTCTTCCTGACAGACTCCAGGCCCTGTAAGGAAAGGGTGTCATTAGGGCAGCTAGTGGGAGCCCAGCTGCCCGGACATAAGCACAGCTCATTAGGATGACATCTTACTTATGAATAATAAGGCACCACTTCAAAGACATTCCTCTCAGGCCATCTCACCTGGTCATTGCACCAGTCAGGAGCTGGGCGGGGCCGTGACACTTGGCTCACGCCCCCAGCGCTGGCTGTGGGAGTGAGTGCACACCGCCCTGCTCCCCTGAGGAAGAGCAGGCTGTGGCCACGCAAAGGGTGACACTAGCTTACCACCTGCTAAGCACTTTTCTGAGCATTTTCTGTATATCAAACCAAGTTAACCGGCCACCGTGGCACAGGGTAATCCTAGCACTCAAGGAGCCTGAGGCAAGATCACAAGTTTGACTCCACCCGCACAATTCAGCAACTTATCAAGACCCTGTCTCAAAATGAAAACTGAAAAAATGGGGATGTGGCTCATTGTGAAAGTCCCAGGCTCCATCCATCCTCAGTACCACCAAAAAAAAAAAAAAAAAAAAAAAAAAAAAAAAAAAAAAAAAAAAAAAAAAAAAAAAAAAAAAAAAAAAAAAAAAAAAAAAAAAAAAAAAGAAAAGAAAAAAAAAAAGAAAAAAGAAAAGAAAAAAAAATGAAGTCTTGCCCACAGCCGCTCCCAGGGGTGTGTGGTCGCCATCTGAGCTGTTCGCCAGAGACTCCCGAAGGGGGCAGGAGAGATGCCCTGCACCCAGGTTGCGCTCAGCCACCTGCGTCTGCCCTGGTGCTGTGCACGTGGCTGCTCCGCCATCCCCGCGGATGGACAGTGGCAGGAGGGGAGGACTGAGCGCGTGGGCACACTGAGGCGGCTTGCACCTGGGCGTGGCTGTCTCTACCCTGTTACTGGAACAGAGGATGAGAACGCGGGGAGGGACGGAAAGGAGAGTGGTGGGGGATGGATGGGACCAGAGCATGTCATCTGCACGTAGGAGAGTGCCACATTAAAACCTGGTGTATTGTAAAATTAATAGGCACTAATAACATATAATTTAAAAAGATAACAGTTAAATAAAAGGAAAGTAGTCACCGTGAAAGTGATCGCTGAAGACTGTTTTACGTACTGAATGCAGACATACCTACTTCAAAATTCAAAACTGTATACGCGACGCAAGTGTTGGAAATAGGCCATTGTGAGCGGGGCCAGGTGATGCAGGCTTGTAATCCTAGCACTCAGGAGGCTGAGGCAGGAAGATCACAAGGTCAAGCTCTGCCTGGGTGACTTAATGAGACTCTGTCTCAAACAAACAAACAAAAACACCTCACATAAGCCGTGCCTGGCGGTGCATGCCTGCAATCCCAGCACTCGGGAGGCCGAGGCAGGAGGATTGCTATGAGTCTGAGATCAGTCCGGGCTACATAGCTACATAATGAGTTCAGGATCAGCCTGGACTACAGAGTGAGACCCTGTCTCAAAAAACAAGCAAACAAGCAAACAAACAAACAAACAAACACTCCACAAAAGTAAAAAAAAAAAAAAAAGAAGAAGAAGAAGAAGTAAAAAACGGTCCGGAGATGTGGTCAGTGTGAAGGCATAGACTCTTCAAATGCATTGGAAAAGACTCAGAGGGGTTCGGATCTAGGATCTTTGTGTAGAAGAGAGTTGTTTGTGAATAATTTATAAAGGATATTTAAGTAATTAAAAATAAATACTTTGAGGTTGGAGAAATAGCACAGTGTCTAAAGTATTCGCTTAGCAAGTGCGAGGCCTGGGGTTCAGTTACCCAGCACCACATAAGCAGGGCATGGCAGTGCATGTCTATAATCCCAGCACTGAGGAGGCTGAGGCAGGAGGACTGCTATGAGATCAGCCTGGGCTACATAGTGAGTTCAGGATCAGCCTGGACTACTGAGTGAGACTCTGTCTCAAAAGAAAAAAATACTTTCAAAGTCTATAATATATGCGCTGCCGAAGCAAGCACATCAACTTCTAAAATAAACAAGTAAACTTAATTGCAGACATTAACAAAATAACTTTGTCTATCCTGACTGATGCAAACAGGCATTAGTATTATCCTCTTTTTTTACTTTATTTTTTTGCTAATTATCGCGCTTAGCACCCCTGCACTGAAAACACTCCCACGTGCAATCTTTTTACTTTTATGTGGAGGTTGGATCATGCCAAATTGTCCTGGCTGAGCTGGAAGCTGCAATCCTCCTGACTCAGCCTCCAAGAGTGCTGGGATTATGGAAATGTAATAACCTCTTAAAAAAATAAAATAAAATAGAAGCCTCATCAACAACAGAAGATTTCCTCAGAGTGGTCTCTTCCCTGGAATTTGTTAGAATGGGGCTAATGAGACACCTGGCCATTCTCCATCGGGCCAACAGATGCTCAGGTGGGTTGTTTAAAAAAATAAGATCCATTCCTCAGAGCATAGTCTCCAAAAGGGATTCTTCACACCACAGTTTTGAAGGCACTGGGTTAATACACTCATGGGTAAGGCTGTGGTGAGTGGAGTCAGAGGAAGCAAAACGCTACACCACAGGACCTGAAAATGACCCTACGGAGCGTGCTTGTGCTCCTGTGCTCAGGCTCAGCTCCTCCCCACCCCAGCTCGATCCCAGAGCCCAGCCTTCGCTTTCTTATAGCCCTTTTATAGAGGGTAGGAGTGACTCCTCCAGTTTAGATAGCTTGCCCCCAGGTAGCAGCCCAACCAGAATGCAAACCCCACTAGCGAGCCAGGGGGATGGGGGAACAGGATCTTGCTTTGTAGTCCAGGCCAACCCTGATGTCTCTGTGTGGCCCAGGCACTGGCCTAGAATTCACGGCAATCGGCAATCCCCCCTCCCCCCCCCCCCCCCCCCCCCCCCCCCCCCCCCCCCGGCCTCAGCCTCCAAGTGTTGGGATTACAGACATGCACCGCCACACCTGGGTATTATGTGGTGGTGGGGGATCGAACCTGGAGCCTCCCACTTCCTAGGCAGGCACTCTAACCACTGAGCTATGTTCTGAACCCAACTGTCTGACCTTAAGTGAACTGTCACAGCTAACACCAGATGCGTGTGTGCCATGTGCCTACCAGCCCCTACCATGCCTCCTGAGTGCAGGGATGGGCAGATGGACGGGTGACTGAATATTCAAGAACTCAGCCCGGGTTCTACCTGAATTATAACCCTGGCCGGGTAGGTCCAGTCCTGGATTGGAGGCTCGAGTCACGGTCTATCTGTGGGACCCCCGTCATTACTTGGAGTTCATTTTCTGTGCCTCCGGTTCTGTTTCCTCATCATTCCCAGGTCATCTCTATTTTAGGGCCTTTACACTTCAGAGTCAGATTGGATTCAAGTTTCAGCTTTTTGGTACTGTGGGCATGGCTCAGCAGTTAAAGTGCTTACCTAGTGAGCATGAGACCCTAGTTCCCATTCCTGGGGCTGGAGCAATACCACAGTGGTGAGAGTGCTTGCCTTGCAAGTGCAAGGCCCTGAGTTTAATTTCCCAGCACTGCACATTGTAGTATTTGAGGTTAGCCTGGGTTATATAGTGACTTCAGGACCAGCCTGAGTTAGAGCGAGATCCTGCCTCAAAAAAAATAAACCAAAATTAATCAACCAAAAAAACCCCCAAAACCCAATCTACTTTTACATTTATTAAATGTGGTTGGTAAGACTAATTCTTTGTAAGAAATTAAATGAGATAGTGTGCAGTGCCTAGATTATCGAACTGACCTATTATTATACTGATTAATACTAATTAAGGACTGTTAATATTAGCAGTTAATACTTGCTACCAATGATGACCCAAGGCAATGTCCACTCTGTTGCTAAGGCTCAGACCCTGTGCGTCTCCCTACCCCCACGCAAGGCCAGCAGGAACATACCAGCAATTAGGCAAGTTGAGGGTAATGCTGGCCTGGGTGTCCGACCCAAACTTCATGTAGCCCAGTGTTCCCAGGCAGATATAGAGGGAGATAACAAGGGACATCCCCAGGTACAGAACCAAGGAAAACTGCTGTGGATTCTTCATCTGGTTTTTGAGAGGCAGAACCTGAAGGTAAAAAGAATTAGGGAAAGAAAAGATAGAAAGAGATGTAGAGAGTCAGGCGTGGTGGTGCACACCTGTCATTCCAGCCCCCGGGAAGCAGGGGCAGGAGGACTGCTGTGAGTTCCAGGCCAGCCTGGGCTCCACAGTGAGTTCAGGACCAGCCTGGACTATAGAGTGAGATCTTGTTTCAAAAAAAAAGATGTAGAGCAACGTGAAGGTACAGGTACCCATAGAGCACGGCTGTCCTTCCCTTGGGGAGCCAGAGTCAGGACGGAGCCCCTCCTCCCTTGCTCTCCCTTGGCCACTAAAGCTTAGGGAGGTGTATGAAGCAGTGGGCACCTGTGTGCACGAGTTGACCATGGGAAGGTCTTATTCCGTACTTCTCACAAATGCTACTGATTTAAGCATATGGGATTATAATTAGCCATCTTAGGAGCAGTAGGGACCACTCATTCCAATCACGAATCTTACCATGCCAACGCCCTCAAACGTGAAGATGGCCGTCCCAAAGAAGAGCAAGAAGGTCTTCCAGTTCGCCATCAGGGGTAGGCTGCTGGGATTCGGAATTCCCTGAAAGTAGGAGAGGGCATTGGCTTTACTATGGTTAAGTCATTGCCTGGTAGAAGCTCAGGGCCAGTCATGTTAGAAAAACCCGTAAGATATCTACAGCCCATTTGGCCCTCTGATGTTTGATTGCTGATTTTAAGTGTTTATTTTCCCCACCATTTTATTAATACATATGCAATACATAATGTTTATAGTGGAATCGAGTATTTTGTGCACACATGTATCACATCAGCGTTGCAATCCCTTCCCATTTTTGGCCCTCCCACACCTCCCCACCCCCTAAATCCCACTGCCACACCCATTTGGTTCTAGAGGATGCCTGTGTTCTGGGTTTTCCAAATCAAAGAAGCCATGAGATGTTTAACATTTAATTTCTGCATCTGACTCACTTCCCCACTCCAACCACCAATCTTTAGCTCAGCTTCCCACCCCTAGAATGGGCTGCAGTGGCCATGTCTTGATGCTTCTTTGAGTCTAGCAGAGCCCTTTATTGGGATATTTGCCAAAAGTTCTCTTTTTCTATATCTTACTATATCTTTGTTCAGATTCTTTAACATGGCCTCAACCATCAGTCCACATGAGGGAAGAAAAATAGGAATATAATTCATAAAGCTAGAAAATATGAGAAATAAAAAGTTAAATTTCAAATGCCTTAGCTGAGTACTGACAGGTAAACGTTTGTACATTCAAAAGACATTCAGGTTGTCATTACATCAATCAGTTTTCTTAGGATAAACTTATATGAAAGACCAAATAAGTGAGTTGCTACATTAAATGAACTTCAATCTATATCACATAAGTATTTTAAATTTAAAGCACTCGATATAATGGAATACTTAGTTATGTCAGAATTTTTAAATTTTCATAAATTATTTACTCACATTTCAGTAATTACTAACAAATTGCCAGGTTTGTTTTATCATTTTATCTACCTAATCCATCCATAAGTTAATGCATCCTTTAAAAAAATTTTTATACTAATTCTCCATGCTGAATATAATTATTATGACTTGCAAAGTAACATTCTTTTACAAGTAATAATTATGTGGGGAAATTTCACAGATTCTATAAAACAGCTGGTACTATTTTAGAAGTATACTAATTAAACAATTCAAATACAGTCTATTTTTTTGTTACACTTTCTCTTTAGATGTTTCCTTTCTTCCATGTTTTATGGTGCTGCTTGTCTCTCTGCCTCCCTCAAAAATTCCCTCAAATATTTTCTGTAATACTGGGCTAAGTGGTTGCAAATTTCTTTAGGGATTCTTGGTCACAAAGAATTTTTACCTCTCCTTCAATTTTAAGGGATAATTTTGCTGGATACAACAACCTTAGTTGACATTTGCTATCTTTTAAAGCTTGAAAGATTTTGCTCCAGGGTCCCCTGGACTTTAAAGTTTGTATTGAGAAATCTGTAGTAATTCAAATGAGTTTGCCTTTGTAGAGTAACTCCTGTTTTTCTCTTGCTGCTTTTAGTATTTTCTCTTTATATGGTATTTCTGAAGTTTTTATTATGATATGTCATGGCGAGTTTTGTTGCTGGGTGAGGATATCTGGTGTTCTATAAGCTCTTTGTGCCTGTAAATTAATTTCTTTTTCTAGATTTGGAATTTTTAAAATATTTCAGTGAATAAATTCTTTATACCTTTAGTGCTGACTTAAGCTCTTTCTCCTACACCCATAATTCTGAGATTGGTTCTCTTTGAATCATCCATCAGCTGTTGTATCCAGCTACTTTGCTCATTTCTAATTTTGGAGTTGTGCCTAGTTATAGCATTTGTTTCTTCAGGATTGTCATCAAGGTCTGAAATTCTGTCCTCACAATGTTTAAGTTGACTTCCCTTGTTTTCCAATAAGTTTTCCATATCCTGAATTTCAGCTAGGTTTCTTTTCAACATTTCCACTTCTCTATTAAAATGTTCCTTCATATCTTGCAATTTCTTATTTACTTCAAGGAACTTGTTTGTGGCTTCAACATGTTCAGTGAGCTTTGTCTCCATTAAGACCACTACTATTTGGTTAGTAAGTTCCTCTTTAAGCCCACTGATCTATGCTTGCATTTCTTTGACAATATCTTGCTTGAACTGGTTATTCAATTCATTTATTTGCTTTCTGACTTCCTTCCCTGTGAGTTCCACTATTTCAGGGCCTATGACATCATTTTCTGGGGTGTCAAGCACATCTGTGGGTGTCCTGCTGCCTTGTCTTCTTCCCGTGTTTCTGTTGTTGAGGGACTTCACTTTGAAGGCCTAGCTGAGAGGTTTCTTTGAATGAGTATGAGGGTGTGGGTGGAGCCTAAATTCTTCCAAGTTCTATGCTGGGAGTAGGCAGTGAGGAAGGACCTAACAGCCTGATGGCCTCTGAGGTGTCTTGCTCACCCCCCACCCCCTCAGCAAAGCTCTCCCGTCTGTCTTGGCTTCCGTTCCTCGAGGGTGGGTCTCTGCGCCCTCTGAGGTTCTCCCACTACACCCACCCTTTTGGGGCATCTGAGGTCTTTCTGTTCTCTTCACAACTGTCTCTTGTGCCAGTTTTTTTTTCCTAGGCACCATTTAAGAGTGACCCCCAAAACCCTGATGCACACTCCTCTGAGCTTTCATTTATTCTAATTAGTTCAGTCTTGGGCTCTTTTTTAAAAAAATGGCTCCTGCTTACATCATTGCCTGTTATGGCTGCCCAGTGCTGCTTCTGATCTAGGCTCCAGGAGGCCTTTTCTAGGGGCGCTCACAGTGCATTTGTAGTATGTACTACCCACAGGCTTGTTTTCAAAGGTTGGAACACCAGCTGCTATCAATTCCCTCTTGTCCTGGATCTGCGCTTACCTTGGTCTGAGGTTTCAGTCTCCACACTTCTCTCCGTCTACGGATGCCGGCAGCTCAGAGCTGCGCTCAGTTGGTTGCTGTTTTCCTCCACTTCCAACATGTGTTCAGGATTTCTGACCTTCCTGTGGCCTTCTTTCAGTTGTTGGGGTGCTCCTTCCTCTCCTAACTTGGTCAGAGGTTCTGGACTCCAAGCCAGCTTTCCAATGTCTGCTGATGCTGGTAGCTCCCAACTGTTGGAGTCGGCCTGGGCGGCTTCCTGGGCTACTGGTTTCTTTTCCCCACTTCCGATATTCCTTCAGGATTTCTGATCTTCCCCTGACCTCCTTTCAATTGTTGGGGTGCTCCTCCTTGCCCAAGCTACATTGAACAGGTTTTTTTTTTCTATATTCTCGATTTTTAAGTGGTTCCAGGAGGAGACATTGTGCAGCTCTGTTACTTGGCCGCCATCTTGACCAGAAATCCTCCTCTGCCTTCTTACATTTAAAAAAAATCCTATTTATTTAGGGGTACTGAGGACTGAGCCCAAGGCCTTTACCCTCAGTCCAGCCTGGGCTCTATAGTGAGTTGGGGATTAGCCTGGATTATAGAGTGAGACCCTCTCTCAAAATATAAAAAATAAAAATTCATAAAATTTACCATTGTAACTGTCCAATTTAGAGTCTTTATGCAAGTGTATTAGTTGCTTTTCCATTGCTGTGATGGAATACCCAACATATACAACTTAAGGGAGGAAAGGTTTATTTTAGTTCATAGTTTTAGAACATCCCAGTCCATTCATGGGGCAGCCAGCAAGTGTGGAAGTGGAAGTGGAGGCAGCTCCTCACAGCCTTGCACACAGGAAGCCAAGCCATGTCCCAGAAGGAAGGCAGGAAGCAGCATATATCCTTCCAGGTCCCATCCCCCTTGATCTGCCCTTTCTGGGTCCAGCCTCAGTATTCTGTCCCTTCCAGGTTTAAGCACCCACCACACATGTGTAATCCAATCCACACACCTGCAATCTATAATCTGCCACACGCCTGCCTTCCACCATACATCTATAATCCACCAAATGTCCATAATCCATCCCTCCAGACCAGGCCCCAATCTCCCAACAGCATACAGTTCCATAGATAATCCATAGCGTCCAAATACATGAGGCTCTTGGGGGACATTACAGATGCAAACCACAGTTGCATGTTTGTGTTATGTACCCATCACCACTATCCATCTCCTGGGCTTTTTCATGAACTAAGATGGAAACTGCATGAACTAAATAATAACTCCCCCTCACCCACTGTCCTAGTATAACCTCTGTTCTACTTTCTGTCCTTCTGGGCTGGGCTATTTTGTCACTTCCTATGAATGGAATAATAAAATATGTGTCTTTCCTGTGCCTGGCTTGTCTTAGTAACCTTAATGTCTCTGAGGTTCATCTGTGTTGTAGCATCTGTCAGAATCCAACCCTTCTCCAAGGCTACCACCACTTGGATGTCTCCAGAGGCTCTTGTGTCAAAGGCCTGGTTCTCATTTGGACGGGGCTACCAAAGTTTTGGGTGGAAACTTTAGGAGGTGGGGCCTAGTTGGAGTGAGTAGGTCACTGTGTCCATGAGGGATAGAGCATGTCTCTGGTCCCTCCCCTCCCTTCTCTTCCTCTCCCATTCCCTATCCTCCCCTCTTCCCTCTCCTCTCCTCTTTCCTTCTCTCCCTATCCCGCCCCGCCCATGTGAGGTGAGCAGTGCTGCCCCACCCTGCACTGCCTGCCTCACCTGGCACAAGCCCACAGTGACAGAGCCAAAGAGTCAATGACTGAAACCTCTGAAACTACGAGCCAAGAAAGATTTTCCCTCCCGGAATGATTTTTCTCAGGTGTTTTGTCACAGTTGGAAGATGGAAAGCTGCCTAGCACAGAAAACTGCTGCCAAGACTCGAGGTTGTTGATGTGCCTGCACCTGACTATGTCGTTCAGGAGCCCTTGGCATTGGCTTGCAGAGGAGTCTGAAGAGGTTTGGAGATGCAGGCTAGAGAGGCCCTACATGTCCTAAGTGGAGCTTACTGGGTGACTCTGGAGGGAGCTCAGCTCACCAGAATGCTGACGGAATGTGGACCAGGATGATGCTCGTGATGATTCAATGGGAACTGGGAACTGGAGTGAGACCACACAAGCCAGCAGCTAATCTAAATAGTGTCTGTGCCCTGAGATTTGTGTGAGGCCGAATTAATAGGCATTTGAGCTTGTCTATCTACAGAATTCAATGTTTGCCCTGATGGTTTTTTTGTCTTGTTTTAGGATTTTCCTAGTCCTTCTTTTCAGAACGGGAGTGTTCACCTCATGCCTGTTCTACCATTATATATTGGAAGTACGTAGCTTGTTCAGTTTTTTTTCAGTGTCAGAAGATAAGTTAGACTAGGCTTTGAGCAAGTCTGGAACTATTAAGGGATTTCTTTGTATCGAAGGCCTAGGGAAGAATGTCAAGGTTTTGTTTTTGTTTTTGTTTTTGAGACAGGGTCTCACTCTGTAGTCCAGGTTGGTCCTGAACTTACTAAGTAGACCAGGCTGACCTTGAACTCATGGTAATCCTCCTGCTTCAGCCTCAGAGTTTTGGATAATTTTTCTGTGGTGCTGGAGGATTGAACCCAGAGCCTTGTGCTTGTAACGCAAGCGCTCTAACAGCTGAGCTGCATCCTCAGCCCCAATGTTTGGATCCGAAACGTACTTCAAAAGCTCAGGTGTTGAAATTTTGGTCCCCAGCTTATGGAGCTATTGGGAGGTGCTGGAAAATTGAGAAGGTGGGACCACGTTGGAGGAAGTGGCCCGGTGTGACTGGGGGGATACCTCTGAAGTATAGACTTCATCCTCCACCCTGGCTCACCCTTCACACTCGCCTCCTGGCCACCTGAGTTGAGCAGCAGTGCTCCCCACTCACTCCCTGCTGTAATGTTTATCTTCACCTCAGGCCCAAGGTGACGGGCCTCATACCAAGTCACTGCAAACAGAAATCTCTGAAATTATGAATCAGATCTCTTCTTCTTAAAGTCGATTTACTCAGGTGTTTTGTCATGTAACAGAAAGCTAACACAAAGGCTAAATAACATTCTAATGTACATATACATGCATCTTCATTACTTTTTCATTTCCGTGACAGAACAACTGATATCCAAAACTTTAGAGGAGGAAAGGTTCATTTTAGCTCACAGTTTCAGAGGGTCACAGTCCACACATGGGCAGCTGGCAACAGTAGACACACATGGCAGAGGTGGAGGTAGAGGCTGCCCCTCACAGCATTGCACGCAGGAAGTCCAGTCCAGTCATGTCTTTGAAGGAAGGTAGGAAGCAGCATCTATCTGTCCAGGTCCCATTCCAGTGATCTGACCCTTCTGGGTCCAGCCTCAGCATTCTGCCCTTTCCAGGTTTAAGCCACCACCACATGGGTGTAATCCGATCCACACATTTGCAGCCTATAATTTGCCTTCCACCACACACCTATAATGCGCCAAATGCCTATAATGAACCCCTCCAGACCAGGCTCCAATCCCCCAATAGCACATGGTTCCATAAGTAATCCATAGCATTCAAATACATGAGGCTTTTGGGAGACATTTCCAATCCAAACCACAATAATGTGTGTGTGTGTGTGTGTGTGCACGCGCGCGCGCGTGCACATATATGTGTATACGTATATCACTTTTTGTGTAATAATTAGTTGGTGGACATGTGAGCTGTTCCAACTTTGACTATGGGAACCCTCTTGATTATACATGTGGAAGAAGCAGGACACAGGGAATGGAAGGGAAGCTCCCAAGGACCATGCTTTAGTTTAGTGACAGAACTAGATAAGGACCCCGGTCTCCTGTTCCCCAGGCCCCTAGGGCCTCTTCTTGAACCCTTTTCCAAGGCTGTGCAGACCACAGTTGCTGTGGCAGACCACCCATAGGTCTTGGGAAAGGATTATTTTGATAGATTCTTGTGGTGGGTGGCAGAGCTGCTCCCCAGACGTGTCCACATCCTCATCTCAGAAACCTGCGAACATGTTACTACACGTGGTAAGGGAGAACTGAGTTTTCAGATTGAATTAAGGATCATGCAGGTGTGACGAGGGCCCTTAAAAGTGGAAGAAGAAGTTGGAAGAGGAGACCAAGAGGGTGGCAGTGTGAGAATGACGCAGGCTGATGGCTTTGAAGACAGAAGGAGCCCCAGGCAACGCGTGCAGGCAGCTCTGGAGGCTGGAAAAGGCCAGAACACGGATTCTACAGATTCTCCCAAGAGCCCTCAGAAAGAATGCAGCCCCACTGACACCTTGAATCTAGAGCAGTGAGACTCCTGAGCTGTCAAATAAATTTCTGTTGCTCCAGGCTACTAAGTGGGTGGCTGTTACAGCAACAATAGGGAACTAGCACAACCGCAAAAACTTCCGGGCTCCAAGAAATGAAACTACAGGGGTGAAACTACAGGACCCACAGTGACAGTTGAGCCTGGGCACAAGAAGCAAACTAACCAGGATTAGTGAAAAAAAATGCTTACTACTTATCAATTTCCTTGTCTGCTACCTGAGGATAAAGTAGTACTGCTTTTTTTTTTTTTTTTTTTTTTCTTTTTGGAAGCAGGGTCTCACTCTGCAGTCCAATCTGGTCCTGAACTCACTATGTAGCCCAAGCTGGCCTTGGACTCAAGGCAATCCTCTTGCCTCAGCCTCCTGAGTGCTGGGATTACAGACACCACGCCCAATTTATGTGGTGCTGGGGAATCAAACCCAGGGCCTTGCACTTACTAGGCAAGCACTTCAATGGCTGAGCTATGTCCCCAGCCTTGAAAGATAATACTTCCAAAACAGCATTATTATGAAGGGCCAATAAGTTAAAGCACGTAGGTTACTTGGCATAGAGTGAATCACATCTGTTATCATCTGTGTATCCTTTGTTCACCTACCACTGTTGCAGATTTGTTGATTATTAAATCAAGGTTAAGGGACTGGCCGCATAGCTCAGTAGTTAAAGCACTTGCCTAGAGAGTGTAAGGCCCAGCGTTTGATTCCCAGACACCAGACACCACACAAACTGAATGTGGTGGCACATGCACCTGAGTTTGGTCTCAGCCTGGGCTACACAACAAGACCCGGTCTCAAAAAAAGAAAAAAAAAAAATCAACGTCCGTGTCCCCATGAGAATGCAGCTTCCATGACAACAGACACTCCATCTATCCATTCTGCGTGTGTGTGTGTGTGTGTGTGTGTGTGTGTGTGTGTGTGTGTGTGCGTGTGTGTGTGAGATACTGGGATGAAACCCAGGGCCTTCACGTTGAGTCTCCTTTTTAGCCCATTTAAAAATTTTTTATTTTGAGACAGGGTGTCGCTAAGTTGCTGAGTTGCCCAGGCTCAACAGGATCTTGTGATCTCTCTGCCTCAGGCTCCCAGAGTGCTGGGAGGACAGGCCTGTGCCACCAGGTCCGGCTTGGCTGGCTGTCAGTTTTTACTTACCTGGCCCCTGGCACAGATCATAAGAGATGTGCAGTAACTATGGATTGCTGAGTGACTCATTGTCATCCAGTACGACTGTGGGGATGAGGAGAAGGAAGATGTTGACAATGACAATGAGCTTTTACAGCCTACGGGGCAGACGTGTTCCTACATACCATTGTGGCAGGGGCTGCTCAGAGCAAGGGACCGCCTTTCTCACCATCCGTCACTGCCCACTATGACAGTGCCCCTCCCCAGGTGCCAAAGAGGCCCAGGCCTGACCCCTTCTACCCGGTTCAGCCCAGACCTGCACGATGTGCTGGAAGATCAGAGCCACGCTGACCAGGGTGGTGACATTGGCCAAGGTCGAGAAGACAGAGAGCAGCCTCAGGTTCTGGATGAACACCGACATGAGAAGGAAGGGCAGGATGATCAGCATGTAGACGCGGATGTCCAGGATGGGCAGCGCCACCTGGGTCCCCCGGGGCTGGCAGGTGCTGGACGTGACGTGGGCTTCCTCCACTATCTGGTGGGAGCAAAGTGAAAGGTGAGGGCATTAGAGATCACCCCTGCTTGCTTGTTCAGTCTGAGTTTCAGATAGTCACAAGATAATTTTTAAAAATATTTATTTATTCTTGTTGTACCAGTGATAGAGCTCAGGCCCTTCACACTGAACTATATCCCTAGACCTTTCTTGTTGTTATTGTTCTGATTTCGAGACAGGATCTCAATAAGACCAGACTGGACTTGGTCCTGCTATCCTCCTGCCTCAGTCTCCCTGACTGCTGGAATTATAGGCTTGCACCACCACCTCTTCACAGATAACCTTTTAGAATATGTTTCAAATATTGCATAGACCATACTCAGAGTAAAAAAAATTATTTGTTACTCACCTGAAATTCTAGTTTACCTATGTGTCATGTATTTTTTAATTTTTTATTTATTTTTTAGACAGGGTCTTGCTCTGCAGCCCAAGCTGATCCTGAACTCACATCAATCCTATCTCAGCTTCCCCAGTGCTGGGATTACAGGCATGCACCACCATGCCCTGGTTTCTCTGTATTTTTATTTACCAAATCTGGCAACCTTAACTGTGGGGCAGCCCACTCTGAATCCTCTCCCAGATAGTGGGAGCTTTTAGCCCTCTGCCATTTGTTTCCAAATAAAGGCCTGCTCTACCTATTAAAAAAAAAATTGCAGAGTCTATGACTGGATGGTCAGAAACTCCTAGAATAAAAAAAAAAAAAACTCAAGGCCAAATAATTCTTTTGTCCTCTAGCCCAATCTCTCCTTCCTCACACACACACACACACACACACACACACACACACACACACACACACACGGCTCTAAAAAGTTGGAAAGCTCTGCAGGCTGGGAATCCCAGCATCCTAGGAGGCTCAGGCAGGAGGATGGCCATTTGGGCCCAGCCTACTTTAGACAGACCCTGTCTCAAAATCAAAACTAAAGCGGGCTGGGGATGTAGCTCAGTGTGAAAGCCCTGGACTTAATCCCCAACACCACTAAACTAACAAAGGAACAAATAAGCGAATGAATGAGTGTTGGAAAGCTCTGAACCTATCTGCTTGAACAGTCCACCTGTGGTAGGGCTCAGAGTGCTTTCAGGCTGCCTGTGTGTGCGCGGTGAGTGTGCTTCCTCTTTTCCACAAAGCCCGGACAAAATGTTGTGCCTGGTGTGTAACGTGTATTAGGAAAGCACCCAGGGAAGGCGCCGTCGCTGCGGCTCCAGCTGAGTGAGGCATCTCCTAACCGACAAGTTGATCTATCTGAAGTAAGGTCGCCAGGGCTTTTCAGGCTAAAAATGAAGGGGCTTTGGCTTCTTTCTCCCCTGACCCTCTTAGAATGGGACTCTCCGGGCTGAGAGAGGTCACAACCGAGCCAGGGTGAGGAAATGAGGCTGTCTCCTCCCGGCAAGCAAAGGTTCTGCTTTGGGGGCTGCTGGCTCAGGGGGCGGAGCGTCTCTGGCTGGGCAGCCCCGGGGGCGGGACGTGGGCTTTCCTCCACCTCCTCAGAGGAGCCCTCTTACCTGTCGTAAATTATCTGCCAAAAACATGAAGTAGACACTGCAGAAGCCCAGCTGGGTGACGATTAATAAGAAACTCACGGTGTACCTGAGAAAGACAAGAGGCCGGCATTATTTTTAAAGAATGGCTTTAGGTTTTGAAACAATGACTTTTTTTCTTGTTTGTATTGTCTTTGTGGGCAGGGTATTGACCCAGGGCCTCTCGGCGCCTCTTAAGCAAGTGCTGTAATACTGAGCT
This sequence comes from Ctenodactylus gundi, assembly GCA_004027205.1. Taxonomy (NCBI): domain Eukaryota; kingdom Metazoa; phylum Chordata; class Mammalia; order Rodentia; family Ctenodactylidae; genus Ctenodactylus; species Ctenodactylus gundi. The sequence continues at coordinate 129,036 of PVKB01004360.1, read as the reverse complement.
ACACCCCCAGTTTTATCCTTTGTACTGTATTACAACTCTTAAATTTTGAATTTGTTGCTTTTCTCTTGTTCTGTAGTTTTCTTTTTTCCCTGCCATTTCTTATGTTTTGACGGTTGCTGACGATATCAGATCCTTTGTCCTGTACATTTCCCGTTTTCCCAGACGTGGGTGACGGCTTCCACATGACATCATTTATTTTGTTCCTCTATCCCTCTGTGCTTCCGGTAAAATGACACTAGATCCGATGACTTGATTCGGTAGAGTTTCTTCGTTTATTTTTCTGGCAAACATTTATGAGGTGGAGCTCTATATGTGTTACCCATTATGAAACACACAACGCCTGGCTGTCCCATGTCTAAACGGGAGCCGCTAAAACTTGATATCACGGAGTCAGGGGTCATCAGTGCATCTTCCTCTTTCTCTCTCTCTTTCTTTCTTAGTAGTTCCACCTAATCCTGAACTCACTATGTAAGTCAGGCTGGCCTCGAACTCACAGCAATCCCCCTGCCTCAGCTTCCTACTTGCTGGGATTACAGATGTGTGCCACCATGAACATTTTATGTGGTTTGGGAAATAGAACCCAGAGCCTTGTGCTTACTAGACAAGCACGTTAAGCACGGAGCTGTGCCCATAGCCCTGCGTTTTCTTTATGAAGTTTTCCTTTGATTTCTTACCTAGGGGCTTGAGAACTCACAAAATATTGTAGCCTATGTGAACCTGGCAGATTTTAATCAAGCCCCCTAGGTAATCTCAAAGTCCCAGGTAACTCTCTGTACAATAAAAATTACAAATCACTCTGTGAACTGAAATATTTTCCCAGAGGTTTCCAAGTCTTTTTGCTCTGTAGCCCAGGCCAACTTCGAACTCAAAGCAATCCTCTTGCCTCAGCCTCTCAAGTGCTGGGATTACAAGGTGTGCTAATCTTTATGTGCTACTGAGAAATCAAATCCAGGGTCTTAGATATGCTAGGCAAATGTTTTAACCACTGAGCTATCTCCCCAGCCCCTCCCACTCTTTTAAATCACTGCACTTTCAACGAAATGGAACAAAGGCTGGGGCCATAGCTCAATGCAACTTAGCAAGCCCAAGGCCCTAGGCATGGGCACTGGCATGGTGGCACATGCCTGCAATCTCAGCACTTGGGAGGCTGAGGCAGCAGGATTGCTGTGTGTTTCAGGCCCGTTGAGTTCTGGATCAGCCTGTATTACAGAGCGAGATGACAGCAGAAACTAGATGGATGGAGCTGGGCCCAGGGGTGCTGGCCTGGACTCCCAGCCCTCTGGGAGAGTGAGGTAGGAGGATGGCGAGTGTGAGCCCAGCCTGGACACCTGAGTGACTTGGGGAGATCCTGTCTCTAAATCAAAAATAAAAGTGGGCTGGGGATATAGCTCAGTGTGACGGTCCTGGGTGTCATCTCCAGTACTGTCCCCCCCCCTCCACACACAAACTAGGTGAGCAGGTGGGAGCTGATGTCCAAGTTCCACTCCTTCCACTGCCTCTAAGGTTCCTGTGTGACTTGAGGGGCTTCATTGTCTTCTGGATGACCTCCATATTTTCCATCTCTACGTGCACGGATAAAGTCATTGCCAAGGGCCTTCTCAGTCCTAAATATTTGTCATCAGAAATTGGTCATCACCTTACTTGCCTGATAATTAGAGTGACTTCTGATTGAGGGGTCAGTGACCTCGTGTGAGTCCCAAGGACACTCAGGAGGGATCATGGCGGCCACAGTACTGAGTCACAGCCTCCCAGAAGACGGCCCTGCCTGTATCTGTCTGGGGCTGAGCCTCCAGATGTGTTACTATATCTCTCCGAGTTCCATTCACCTCAGTTCCTCCCAGGACAATAAAATCCCAGCCTGTCTCCCTCACAAGGTTGTTGAGATGACCAGAGATGCCGAGCCTGAAGACCATTCTGTACGTTATCAACTGTTGATCAGGCAGGGGAAGATTGTCCCCAAAGGGGGGCCGGAGGCTTAGCATGTCCATGCCGCAGGTGGGCTGTGGCTCACTGACTTACATTAGACAAAAGTCTTCTGGAGCTGGACATGGTAGTGCATGCATATAGCATCACAGCAAGATCCCGTCTTAAATGAAAAATGAAAAACAAACAAATACATGCTGAGGATGTAGTTCAGAGTGAAGGCCCTGGGTTTAAACTCTGGTACAAAAAAAGCAGCATTTCGGGATTTGTCAACTAGAGGCATAGAGAGATATGTTACACCGAGTTAACGGAGTACACATATCTGAGCCTGGAGGTAGAGGCCCCTAATCCCAGCACTCTGGAAGGCTGAGGCAGGAGGTCTTCAAGTTCGAGCCCAGCCTGTTTTGTGATAAAACACAAAAGTGAGCTGGGGATATAGCTCAGTGTGAAGGTCCTGGGCCTGATGTCTGGGACCAGAGACAGACAGACAGACAGACAGACAGACAGACAGACAGAAAGAAAGAAGTACACACTCAGAAAAATTAGATGTGGCACCCACAGGAAAGGCACTTACAGGCTAGGGCTGGGAATACTTACGAATCTATGAGTAGGAAGAAAAGCAGGGGACTTAGTTCACAGGACAGCACAGGGACAGTTATAGCCTTGTTTTGTATCCTTGACTCTTAGGGTCTAGGAGTGTTGCTCAGTGGTTAGAGCACTTGCCTAGCAAGCACAAGGCCCTGGAGTTGATTCCTCAGCACCACATTAGCAGGGTGTGGTGGTGCATGACTGTAATCCCAGAATTTGGGAGGCTGAGGCAGGAGGATTGCTGTGAGTTTGAGACCAGTGAGTTCAGGCTACATAGTGAGTTCAGGATCTGCCAGAACAAGAGAGCAAGACTCTGTCTCAAAAAAAAAAAAAAAAAAAAAAAAAAAAAAAAAAAAAAAAAAAAAAAAAAAAA